>SNQJ01S0176722.1:31230-49928 GCA_010110895.2 Picea sitchensis | reverse complement strand
ATAGAATAAGGCGGATGTAAGAAGACCTAATAGAAGCTTTCGCTTCTAGAAGGATCTTCCTCTAGATGCTTCTCTTAATAGACATATTTAGTATAAATAAGGGTCGAGGGTATGAAAACCCTATCTTGGAGATTATTGTAATATAACACTGCTCGACTGGAGGTTGCCCCCTCGAAGAGGCCTGTGAACATTGCTATCTGAATCAAAGTGCTATTTCTATTGCTATTTCGTATATCTTTTCTGTGTATTGTGAATATTATGTTGGATATTTTACTGTTATTCTGCCATTTCTAGCATTTCATTTATGTTCTGCATATTTTATATATCTGGTATCTTGCACTCTCTCGATGCTTAGATCATAGATTCAAGAGAATCAAACCACATGGCTTCCACAAAATAGGTCTATTATTCATTGGATGCATGCAAAGATCCTCCAATTCTGATGGGGGATGTTGAGACCTAAAACTGACTTTCTCATTATCCTATTTTACTCTTCATCTATACCTTTGTGGACCTACCTAAAGCTTGAGTGAATGACAAGAGCGCTACCAATTGCCAGTAATAAGGTCATAAGGTAAAGTATGATTAATTCATGTATTTTGTGGTTTATTGAGTTAAGGAATTAAATATTTCATGTACTAATGCTTGATTTGTCATATGTGAATCTTTCACCCCTAGATGTCTAGTGTTCCTGTACCAGCTCTGTCGTGATCCGATACCTGTGCACCAATATTGTTGTTGTTTGATCCAGTACCAAATGTGTCCAGTACTAAATCTTACCTGTGGTGATCCAGTACCAATGAACATGCTCTGTTGTAATCCGGTACCAACGAACACACTCTGTTATGATCTGGTACCAACGGGCACGCTCTGTCATGATCCAGTAGCACCTTTTGCGCCCTGTCATGATCCGGTACCATCTGCCTATTACGATCCGATACTGATATGGAAGAGCCTAATGCACTAAGTTAAGTGCCAGATCTCACCTAATTCAATTGGTGGATGTCTATTTGTTTAGCAAGGCTATGATAAGAACAGTTTGTTAATTGCCTCATACTCATGCACTTCGTGTCATGAGGATGAAGATGAAAATGTAAGCGAATGATAAAACTTAAACAACTGATTGATTTTCAAATCACTTCGCCTCCTTGTGTTTCATAATTCAGACTATTAAATAGCCGTGGCAAGGATGGTAGAAGGGTAGGAGAGTTATCATATCATCAATATGTAAGCAGCGTATGATAGTACAAAACATATCCTGAGTAAAGATTAATGGAATGTCATTTTATCTCCATATTCTGATTTTCTATGATTAAGAATGAGTTGAGTTGTTAAAGAGAGTTTTGATTTTATGTTTTGAAGTGTGAGTGAGAGTCATGTGTTTGTTAAAAGCAAGCTTTCTGTAGACTTCAGCAGCTCACCTGTTGAAGCGGCAAGGGCCCACCTCCCAACAAAGGTCAGCCTCTTCGTAGATTAGCATTAGTGTTTGTTTTCAATACTATAAACATTAAATTAGCTAAATCTTTAACTCTGTTAGATGATAGCAGTACAACTTAGATTAAGATTTCCATTTTATAATTGCTTAGATCTTTAATTGCTCTGTTTTTACATATGCTCTGTTTTTGTTCTCATGAGTTTGGTTTCCTTGAGTGATCATAGCTGTTGGTAGCAATAGTCAAAACTACTTGGAGAAGAACTAGTGAAGTTCATTGTGAACCATAGTAGAACCAACATATTGATTGTTGAACTACCTATGCTATGCTAATTGATGTATGATTTCCTTTCAGAAAGTGTGGATTCCATAATTAGTTTTATGGTTCAGACATCAGAGTTGATCTATCAAACCAATTCCATCTCATACTTGCATGTGCCATAATGGAATAGATAGCCTCCCTGTGAAAGACAACCAAAGTGCATTGCAGTTTGCTATTTTGATTTGTTTCCAGCATGCATAATCTAGTTTAATTCTATACTCGTGACATTAGGAATTACCTTTCTTACTAGTGTCTTGTAACTCTATTGATTACGAATCCCGGATTGATAATTAATGAGTGCATTATATTAGACATATAAGTATCACAACAGGGGGCAACTCTCTAGTCGAGGTCGCCGATAAAGGAAGGATTGAACTCACAAATAGAAGCTTTGAGAATGTGTTGCACATTCCCAAACTTTTTGTCAATATTCTCTCCATGTATCAGATGAAAAATTATGGCATCAGAAAGAGAGTCATATTCACACCTAATGTAGTGGATATCTATGACATGCAAACCAATTCCAGGGTTTCTACCAGTGAGGTAAATCATCAATCTAGACTTTACACATTTTCTGAATTTATTGAACTAGATTTTGCATTACTACTTACCCATGCTTATGAAAGCAGTAGGATATGGCACGAAAGGTTCAAAAATTTAAATTTCAGATATATGCAACAACTTAGAAAGAAAGAAATGGTTGATGGTCTACCCGACATCCACTTCTCCAAAGGAATTTGTGAGGGATGTGTTCTTGGAAAACAACCTCAAGAGAAATTCGACAAAGGAAAGACTCGGAGATTTGCCTCTCCTTTACATATGATCCATAGTGACCTCATGGACCCTTTTGCACATCCATCAATCAGCAAAGAAAGAAACATGCTCATTTTTGTTGATGATTTCTCATGCTTCACATGGATTTTCTTTCTCAGGAAAAAATTAGAGATCTTTCAACAGCTCAAATATTTCAAATCCCTTGTTGAGACACAATCAGGAAAGAAAATCAAAATCCTCTAAACTAATAACGAGGGAGAGTATGTCAACCATAAGATCCAAAATCTTTTTCATGAGTCATGGATTTAGTTGCAACACATGGTTCCCTATACTCCATAGCAAAACGAAGTTGTTGAGTGGAAAAATAGATCTCTAAAAGAGATGGCATCTTGCATGCTACATGCAAAGTCATTTCCAAAAATATTATGGACTGAAGCACCTAATTGTACAACCTACATCCAAAACATATCTCCCCATAGATCTGTCAACAATAAGACCCCTTACGAGGCTTGGAGTGGCCTCAAACTGGAAGTGACCCACTTTTGTATTTTCGGTTCACGTGAATGGGCCAGGATTCCCTCTAAGAAGAGGAAGGTACTTGAAGGTAGAGAAAAGAGTGTATCTTTGTTGGATACCCCAATGGTGAGAAGGGATACAGACTCATTGATCTTTCCTCCGACCGGCTCATCATTGATCATAGTGCCCAATTCGAGGAAAGTGTCTCGCATGTACCTTAGCAGCCGTATGCATACATTTTTTTTCTTCCAACTGTTAGAGATGACAAGTGTTGAAACATATATATTTTTCTAAAACTTTAGACTTAAAAAAATTCATTTTTGTTTAAATAAATACAAATACTTGCTTGGATACTAACCTTGATAAAATATTCTAATTAAATTAAGTCTAAAATCTTTTAAAATTCATGGAGCCGCCCTTTCATTAAAAAGTCAAATCACTAAGACAGCCTTCAAAGTATCGGGTTTCGGGGTTTCGTAATACTAACATTTAGACATACAAAGAACTCCAAAGTCCCTATATGCAAATTCGCGAAGCTAGGTTAAATTAAATCGAGTTAATTAAAAATTAAAATGATTAACACTAATTAACCTTGTCGCAAATTCGTGTTTCGGGAATCCTGCCTCAAACAATAACTCAAACTCCTGATACCCAAAATTGGGAAATCATTAATTAATCCCGATTATTTACAAACGTTAAACATGATTAATATTAAAGGGATTAAACACCCAAATCTTTTTATTAAAGGGATTAAACGCATTGTCAGTGAAGGTATATGTAATTTGATGTGTTTAAGGAAAGAAATATTTTCATTTCGATTACATTCGCATTTTGACAGAACATGCTTAGCAAGACACTCAGTCCTGTACATTCTCTGTGACAATTAACAGGTTTCTGAGAACTGCTACCATGCCGCCTCGAAAAGAACCTAAAGAAACTGGTGAAAGTTTAGGCCAGAGCTCAGATATTTTCTTCGATACCTCGCCTAGAAGTATAGATACAGTTAATACTTGGACGCATGTATTCAACATCCTATAGTACGAACTGGTAAACTGCCCAAATGATTCAAGCGAAAATGAAAAGGAAGATTTGTCTACCAAATATAAGATTGTTTCTTAGTCAGAAATGCATAAGGTAGCAACAAGGCCGCGACTTTTACCCTATAATGATATGATTGGATGGGCACTCGATCATGTTGATATCCCAACTAGAACTATTTTCAATTCTCAAAAAATAGTTGTTGGGTCATTTCGGCCAGAACACATACAGGTGATGTACAAGTTGTCTGCATCACAAAACTTTATTTACAAATTTCCTAGAATATTTTAACAATAAGGAGTGTGATCAATATGGAAAAAACCTTTCTGACTAGATCAAGGACTGGTATTCACACCCCGGAAGGTTCAGAGCCGATGCTCACGACATATACTCAATTTCATCGTTAGTACCATAGTTTATGTATATAGCGATGATGATGTGTAGACTTTATGGGAAAGAGAACACATATCATTTCTTGCTACCATGGGTACCCATGATACACACAGTAGCGGAAGGGTATTCCTTCGACTGGGCTAAGATATTGTCAGACAATATGACTAGTGAAATTACAGAATATCGGACACAAAGAAACAAGGGGCAACCAGCTTCATTGTTCATGTCAGCATATATTATGGATGCCATTTGTTTCATGACACCTTTCTCATTGATGGGTTGGAGCTGGACTCCAAATAGTGCAAAGCCAATTCACATTTATCATTCGAAGCTCTGGGAATACAAGGTGAAATATTTCTTCTATGAAATCTGTAACTGGGTAGTGGTGTTGATGCACATTGCTATATTTGGTCATCCTCCTCCTAGAATTTCAGATAAAATTGTGGCTAACTTGGGAAAATTGGCAGACTGGTATATCGAAGAACAATTTTCTTATATCAGAGTTTTTGGTTGTTTAGTTCCTCACTATGCTCTACCACAATTTTTACCATACCGACTAGTGTGTCGAGAAGTCACACGACAAATTGTACTTGGTGGAATCAGCAAAAATATCAAAGTAGTACAAACAAAGGTATGGCCATCATTTCCCTTACATATTGGTGCATTTACTTTATTGGATTTTGTCCACTCCAGAGTGGAGTTCATAGCCGTAGAAGAAATAAAGTTGGTCAACATTGAATTTAAGAAGCACGACCCACAGAAGGTCGTGGGTAACTACATGGCCAGTTGCAACCTGAAAAAATATGAACACGAGGATTCTCCTCATGATGAGATTTTTCGAGGAGCGAGATCTTATTCAAAGGTATTAGGTCAGGTTCGAGCTCTGTCACCTAACAAAATGATTGAATTATATGACTTCCATAAGGACCGAAAAAGTATCCTCCCTAAATTATTACAGGGAGAAGCTCTGACTTCTCCAGCTTCACAGCAAACAGAGACCCGAAATCTTGAAGGTCAAAGTTCCAGCAAACCAGAAACCTGGGAAAACTTAGAGAAAATAGATGTCTTAACTCAAAAAGAAGATAACCCAGCGAAATATGTGTCAGACCAAAGATCAAGAAGAGAATCTAAAAAATATAGGAGAAGATAATCCATTGTCTACACTAGATAGGTCAACTATAGAGGCGACCGAAAAATAGTCATCCACATAAATCGACAGCCCCATTCAGTTTGTCATGCCTTTACAATTCACCAGAGGGAACCCTGATTCAGAGGTAGTATTCATTGAATATCTCACACCCATTCCTATAGAGGAGATACCTCCTTCCAATTTCTTTTTCACCAAGAAAAGGAAAGTTGTGGTGAAAAGAGAAACACACCAAAGGGCGGGTGCAACAGTCAAATGAATCAGAGTACTAATTGATGGAGAAGCCTTAGAAGAGGTAGAATTCACTGAAGAAGTAGTAGTGTCATTGGGGGCTTATGCAACAACCAACCAATTTTTGTTTGGAACTTTAAAGCAGCGGTTGAAGAAAAAAGACTTGCTAATAAATCAATTACAAAACCAAATAAAGACTGTAGAAGAGAATCTCCGAAGCAAAATAAAAAAAAGTCTTGAATAGGCAAGAGGTAATGATAGGCAAGAAATCCAACTGCTCAAATCTACTCTTGATGAGATGCTTAAGAATGTGCAAGAAAGTGAAGGACAAGTTATCCAGCAAGATAAGTTGGTAAAACAATTACAGGACAAAGTCAGTTCCACTAAAAACATGGTTGTGGATGTAGCAATGTTTCGAGCTCAAGCACTGGAAGTGCAAAAGGAACTGGAAATAGCATGACAAAATCTTTGTATCAAGGTAGAAATCATTCAAAATCACTTTCAGTTAGCAAACCAATAATTGGATAATATTTGTTTCAGAGAAAGAGAGGCTATTGCAGCTAGAACCACTTTCCAGGAAGCGGTTATATCCTCAACTAGAGAAGGAGTGTCTACAGTTCTCAGTCTATATGTTTCAGAGCAGGTCAGAGGTGACATAATATTGAAGACCTGGGAAGCCAATATAGCTGAAAGCAAAAGAACAACTAAGGAGATAAAAGAGGCTTATGAAGAGGTTTTTCACTCACTGAATAAGGAATTTGTAGGCCTCGAAAAAAATGATTCTTCTGAAATAATAGGACAAATTAACATAGTAAAACATCAATTTGATATCAAAACGAGCTTCGAAGAAGCTCAGGCTGAAATTTCACTATTAAAAAAGATCAACATAGCTCAGATAGATAAATGGATGGTGAAGCCTAATCTATAGTTACAAGCAATGACTTCAGAATATAAAAGAAGGGAAGACAGACTACCACAATTAGAAAAGAAGTGTATGTTTTTTAGGCAAAAGACGTGAAATAAGCTTCCCAACTAGTAGTGCAATTTGTAGGCATATGTGTCGAATGCAATGAGCAAGGAAAAGGAAGCACCTCAAAGGATCAATGAGGTAATATGTATATATCATCTGTACAACTCATTATTAAAGATTGTTAGGTTCAGAGCTGGGAAATAAGAAAGGAAAAAGCCTCTGCTGGCTGGAAAAAGAAAAAGAAGAGAACTAGGCAGAGTGTTCCAAGTTCCTCATTTTGTAACCGTTTCTTTTTAGAAATAACGAAAATTCCAACCGTCTAGGGTTGAGAATATTTTGTATAAATAGATGTTCGAAAGAAGTAACAAGGGCTGATTATTGCCAGTTGTAATTGAAAAAACACTCTTCATTGAGAATTAATACAAGTGCAGAGCAAAGATTCCACATTTCGTCCAGTTTGAGATATGTGTTCTTTTTTCTTTACATATTCCATTATATTTCCTTGATGAATTCTTGATCACAATTTAGTACAACATCTATTGTCGTTATATAGTTCATTTAGTTATCTGGTAGCTAACATAATTTTCTCTGTGTTTGCTGTTATCAAATACAAGACCTGTGAGTTAGTTAGATTGCTACATTTTATGCTTCATTAAAGGTTACCTCATCTATTTTCTTCTTCTGTAACAGAGTAATATTCTTATTTGATTGATGCCTTGCTTTGTCTAATAGTTTTATGTTTTTCTTTCATTACATTCAATATTTTCAAATTTAACTCAGACACGAAAAACGGCCTCTGAGCTGTTATACTATTAATTAATTTTAGGAACTTTTCTCACATAACTGAAGTAGGAAAGGAAAACTTTAAAACTCTCTTTATTTTATGATGCCTGACATTATATTGTGAGCCTTAAGTATAAACTTAGGAACAACATATTTTTGGCACCGTTGCCAAGGACGAAGAAACGAAGTTATTTTTCCTTGGGAGAACGACATTGGTAAGTTTCTTTCTTTGATAGTGAACAAAGATTGAACACATTATAAGGATAATATTTTATTTTTCACTTGGTGAATCCACAATTGATAAACTAGCATTCGGTCGAAAGAATACCAGAAAGAATCTAGATGATAAGAAAACCTCTCCTGTATCTGACCCTGAAAAACTTTTGAAATCAATGAGATACCTTAAATAGACTATTACATCAGCAAGGTTTATCAACTCAAATCAAATACTAAAGTTTTATCGGAACCGTTAACTTTGCAAAAAGGTCCCATCTAACTCCTTTTCGATGAAACATATTCTGATAAACTTGAATCCAAAACCCTAAAACGAGAGTTGGTTTCATTCGAGATTAAAGTTGATGTTGGTCACTATAATTGCTTATTTAATTTAAACAATCAAGTGCTACATAAATTGTCAACCCAGGGAAGTCTATTTATTTCAAAGGTAACCACACACTATATATGCTCAATTTCAAAAGCAACCTAAAGTTGTAGTAAAGGAAACTATATTAATCACACTTGCCTTGAAAGAACTGAAGTTCTAAATTGAATTACAGAAAAGCAATCTACCTATTGCAGAGCTCAAAGTTTAAAGAAATGATTAATTGAAGAATCCTGGATTACATGAAAATAACATAAGATACTGCAACAGAAAAGACCAACTATTCTGTAACTAGAGAACAGGACCCTATTCCCAAAGCAGGAATCTTCAGCACCTGTTTTCAATCATCACACTTCATGAACTTATTGCTTAACTGAAATAATGCACACTGAAGGCTATCTATCTCCTAACAGAGAACAGGACCCTAATTCCTTCACAAAGAAGGAACCTTCAACACCAGTCTCTGATTAGCACACTTATGGAAATAATTGAAGGCTAACTATTTCTAACAGAGAACAGGACCCTATTTCCTTCCCAAAGAAGGAACCTTCAACACCAGTCTCTGATTAACACACTTATGGAAATAATTGAAGGCTAACTAATTCTAACAGNNNAGACTAACTAATTCTAATAGAGAACATGACCCTATTTCCTTCCCAAAGAAGGAACCTTCAGCACCAGTCTCTGATTAGAACACTTATGGAAATAATTGAAGGCTAACTATTTCTGACAGAGAACAGGACCCTAATTCCTTCCCAAAGCAAGAACCTTCAGCACCAGTCTCTGATTAGCAAGCTTTCATAAATTCATCACACAAGATTGCTAACTAAAATGATTAACAGTTACCCAAGCATGAACTACATGAAAACAATGTAACGTTCAGTAAAATAGAGTTCTTAACAAGATAGAGTTCAGTAGTGTTTCAGCAAAGCAGAATTCATTAAAGTAGTGTTTCAGCAAGAAAGAAATTAATCAAGGCATAAACATAGATCACACTAACACACTATAAAACTAATGGGTGAATCTTGTGAAGAAGGTGGGCCCTCCCTTCTCACAAGATTCCCCTGGAACGAAGAGGCTAGAAAAGGATGCTCAAAATAGTCTTTTATTCATCTATCAATGTATCATATTACAATCTGAAAATGAAGTACGTCCTTCTCTATAAAACTTTCTTAGTACTAAAAACTGGAGATCCTCTCGAATGATGATTTCCTATTATTTAAAGAGGGAATCCCTTCGATACAATTGATCAAAAATTACAGGTGTATATCTGAGTCCTATTCTTAGTCAAATCGACTTTCTAAACCGGAATAGGATATCTTAGTCTCCCGCAATAGAATGCTATTACGAGTGTTGAGTGAGGTGTTGTTGTTATGGCTGGAATAATAGCTCTTTCTTGTTACTGTTGTTGTATGTTGTTTCAACATCGCAAATCGCGAGTTGTTTCAGCCACAGGATTTGTGTTCTGACTGTTTCAGCACTTCTCAGGTAGCAGCGATGGTTGGTGCTTGGCTCACGGTGCAGCTGTTGTAGTCAATCTGTGTGAGTTGTTGTTGACCGCGGGCTGTGTAACAGCTTCCTCTGTGTTTTAGCATCGTTGACCATGGATTGTGTAGCATCTTCTGTGTTTCAGCATCATCGGCCATGGACTGTGTAACAACTTCCTTTGTGTTTCAGCATCGTTGACCATGGACTGTGTAACAACTTCCTCTGTGTTTCAACATCGTTGACCATGGACTGTGTAACAACTTTTGTGTTTCATCATCGTCGACCATGGACTGTGTAACAGCTTCTGTGTTTCAGCATCATCGACCATGGACTGTGTAACAGCTTCTGTGAGTTGTTGTTTCAGCAACAGGCCTCAAATGCTAATCTGTAGTTTGAACTGTCTCAGCACTTATACATTTCTAATCAATGGTTAAGTATGAGAGTGATGTAAAATTATATGCAAAACAGATTAAACATATACTAAAGAGAAGAGACATTGTATACCTTTGGAAAGATAGGATAAAGTGATAATATGAGTTTAAATGTGAGTGAACAAGAGAGTAATGGTGGCAAAAAGTATGGGCAAAAAGGTACATTGTGTGGTCCTAACAACTGACAAGCTTCCAACCCCCCAAAACTCTGAGGAATATATCTTTTACTCCGACTTGACTCCTGTTGGTACACAAGGGGCAGACCTAGGGTTCACTCCAAGAGCACACTAACAAAGCCTTAACTATTGGCCCTTTTGGCAGCACCTACGAAGCATATGCAGTCTCACCCAAAGAAGCTATGAGGGGGTTGCAAGACAGGAATGTCTACAACTAGAGGAATATCAAGTGGATCTAGTATAATAGTAATCTCAGTATTCATATATTTCTTATCAGCTAGACCTACTCTGCACAGCTATAAACCATATCTAACACAACAAAGAAAATAGCAGCATAACAATGGCATAGATCCAGATATCAATCACACACACAACACAAAATATACGTGGTTCACCCTCTCTCTAGGGCTACGTCCACAGAACTATGCTTAATATTTATTAAGATAAAGCATATAGTTCTTGTCTATGCTCTTGTTTAGTAGATCTTCTTTCTCCTCTCTCTTCCTCTCCCCTTTTCTACACACCCAGCTGCAGGACTTGATCTTCACACACAGTTGAAGATATTACAATACCAGAAGGCTCTCTCTCTCATCACTTCTCTCTCCCAACACTAGAACTAGATCAACACAATATCATACCAACACTCAATGAACAACCTGACCTAGGTCCTCTTGACCTTTATTTATACATTACAGTACCTCACCAACAGCCTTAGGCTGAAACCTAGGTGCCAAAACCCTAAATACCAAAACCTTATGTGTCTAAAACCCTAGGTTAACTTGACCCTCTTTTTTCGAGCTTCGCCAACCTTTCTTTGCTTCCTTCACATGTGGTGCTCCAAAGCATTGAACGCTAGATTTTTCCACTTTCTGAGTCGTCCTCCATCCATCTTCCTTGCTGATATATTATCCTCGATCTCCTCATCCAATGGCTTGCTTTTTTGCACTTTGCTCCATCTTTTCTTCTCTTTTTCTTATTTCGACCCAGTGGCAGTCATTTTGTATCGCGTGAAGCTCACTTTTTACCTTTCCTTTCTTGTTCTTCACTTCCTTCCATAACCAAGGGCCAACACTCACTTGTGACTCATCCCAAGGCACTTTGGATCTAGTTCCTCTAATTTTCTTCGTCGTGGAATGCACAGTGCATCCCTTGCTTTATGCTTTATGCCTCCTTTCCATCCTTATGAAAACTTTATTTTCTGTGTCCGGTACCCAATTTGAACTGCACCTGGTACCTAGACCCTTTTCCCTTTGCTTTTATTGAGATTTGTGAGGCAGTTGGTTGTCATAATACAACTTCATCCGACTCCCATTCACCAATCCTTCTTTCCATTCTCCATTCAACATCTTCAGCTGTGCAACTCCTCCTTTTGTGATATAGGAAATCTCATATGGTTTCAGCCAATGCATTCTGAACTTCCCAAAGTGTTTTATAAACTTACTGTCATACAGCAGCACTAAGTCACCTAGCTTGAATGCCTTCTTCTTGATGTGCCTGTCATGATAGGCCTTCTCCTCTCCTTCTGAACTTGTTGATGGATTTCTGCAATGAATCTGTCTTCTTCTAGTTCAACCAACTATGCAAGCCTCTCACGAGCAGTGTCAGTGTCATCCATGTCTATGAACACAACAATCCTTAAGTTTGGTACCAAATATTCCATCGGGACAACAACTTCAAGACCATAAACCAACTTGAAAGGGGTAGACATTGTTAATTTCTTACAAGTGGTTCTATAGACCCATAGTACTGCAAGTACTCTTAGGTCCCAGTCATCCCTATTCACACTGCAAATTTTTGTCAATGTTGTCTCCAAGATTTTGTTGAATGCTTCAACTATCCCATTTGCTTGTGGATGGTAAGGTGTACTCTTTTGATGGTGGACTACAAATTATTCGGTCAAGGATTCAACTGTCTTATTGATAAAGTGTGTTCCTTGATCACTCGTAAGGATCTTGGGGCATCCGAATCTAGTTATTATGTCATCAAATATAAAACGTGCAGTTGTGGTTGCACTACAGTCCTTGACTTCTCTGGCTTTAGCCCATCTAGTTAAGCATTCTGTGGCAATAACAATGTACCTTACTCCTGTGCACTTTCCAAGTGGGTTTATAGGCCCCATGAAGTCAATGGCCCACTTTTAAAATGCTTACAGGGTCAACTGTGGTGCTAATGGAATTTCGTCGCTTCTGGAGGGTTTTCCAACTCGCTGGCATACATCACATGCTCTAGCATACTCTTTATCATCTTTGTGTAACATAGGCCACCAAAGGCTAGCTCACAGAACCTTTTGTGCAGTTGCTTTCCCTGCATAATGTCCTCCTGTGATTCCTTCATGAGCTTCAGCGAGGATCTGCGGGCACTCTGTGTCCATCACACATCTTCTTAGTATCTCATCAGGTCCCATTTTGTACAGCGGTTCAACTATAAGTGAAAATTCTATGGCTCGCACCACTAGATGTTTGTTCTGAGGAATTGTGTACTCTCTTGGAGCCATTCTTGTTGACAGGAACTAGACTATGTCTGCGATGTGGTCATCAATTTTTCTAATGGATATTTTTTGTGCATCCGGTAATGTATCCTCTAAACTGGTGGGTTCTTCGCCATGTTCCATCCTGGACAAGTGGTCAGAGCCCTTGTTCATTCTTCCTGGTTTAACTATGATCTCAAAGTCATATTCTTGAAACAACAGAAGCCATCTATAGATTCCCCCCCCCAACACTGGCTTGTTGACTAGGTACTTCAGCACGGACTGATCTGTGAACATTTAAAGTGTCCTCCCAACAAGTAGTGGCAGAATTTTTGCAGCGCATACACCATGGCTAACCCTTCTCTCTCTGTAGTGGTGTAGTTAATCTCAGCTATAGATAGCTTCCTGCTAGCAAAATCTAAGGGGTGGTCGATCTCCCCTTCTCTCGGTTGTGACAATACTACTCCTAATGCAATAGAAGACACATCAACATGAACATGAAACTCTTTGTTCCAATTTGGGAAAACCAGAATGGGCGCAGTGACCATCTTCTATTTCAGTGTTTCGAAGCTCTATTGGCATTCATCTTTCCAACCAAACTGACAGTCCTTCTTCAACAACATCTCCATCAGTGTTGTGATTTGGGCGTAGCCTTTAATAAATTTTCTGTAATAACCAGTTTGTCCTAGCGCAATGCGCAGTTGTTTGACTGAAGTTGGCGGTGGAAAATCAACTATAATTGCAATCTTTGATGGATCAACCAACAATCCTTGATTGCATACAATATGGCCTAATAGTACTCCAAATGGTGAGAATAAGATGCACTTCTTCAGATTTAAAGAAATTTGACACTGCCTGCATTTATCCAACATTAGCCTTAGACATTCAATATGGTTTTTCAACAAACTAAACACAGTCCAGTCATCAAAATATGTTTCTAAAAATTTATGCAGAAATTCTTTGAATGCTTCGACCACCACCCTGGAAAATATGGCTGGGAAATTCTTCAATCCAAATGGAATTATTGTATATTGGTAGGACCCCCACTCTATGTAAAACGTAGTCTTATGATGGTCCTCCTTGGCGATGTGGATCTAATGGTATACTGAAAACCCATCTGTGAAAGAATATACTTCTTGGCCTCCCACATTGTCCAACACTTCGTCTGTGAATGGTGTAGGGAAAGGATCATGCAAACAAGCATCATTCATCTTCCTGAGATCTACGCAGATCCCAATATCTCCTGTCTTCTTGTCTTGCACCACCATGGGGATGATCCACTCCGACTCTTCAACAGGTTCAATAATCCCTGCTTCTAACATTCTGTCGAGCTCAATCTTCACTTTTTCCTTATATTTCAGGCTCAATTTGTAGGGTCTTTGTTTGTCTGGCTTTACATCTGGTTTCAAAGGTATCCTCATCTCTCCCATGGGTCCTTTGATTCCCTTCATATTAGTGAACTTGGTCTAGAACAAGTCCTTATATTCGTGCAATAACTCTGTAATCTTGTCAATGGTAGCAACGTCCCAATAATCTCTGACATTGGCAAGCTTCGGTGTCTCCTCTGTCCCAATATTGACTTTATTTATTTTGATCGGATGTCCTATAAATGACAGCCCAAACTCTGTTTCTTACACATCTCTTTGTCCTTCTGTCTCAGTGATGTTTACCTTCCTGGGATCATCATCATCGTTGGCATTGATGTTGTAACATCCTTGCAATTTCTGAAATGGTGCAGTCCATTTTTCCTCTGCTTGGTCCATAGGGAGGCTATATGCCTCTTTGAATACCCTCTATCTCACAATCTATATTGCTTGGTCTACTGAAGAAAAATTCACTTTCAAATAAAAAGGTGGTTACAAAATTCTGAATCATACCTTCCCAATCTGCGGTGATGAGGCACAGCTCCGCTTGAAGGTACCAGTTGATAGGAATCGTGTCCAGCGTGTTAATGAATTGGTGCACCCATTTTTCTCGAGGAATGTCACTTCAGGCCTCTTCGCAGCTCTGCACATGGTCCTTTGGGAAACTTCGACCTGTGTACCTCACTTCGTAGCTTATTACTTGTGTTGAGAACTGTGTTGTCATCAAGGTTCGACATTGTGTCCAGTCTGTGATGTTCCCTTTGTGTGTTCCCCACCATCTTGTTGGTGTGGCTTTCATGGCCTCATCCATCACCAACAACCTCTGTTGTGTTGGTACACTTGTCTCAAACTCTGATAAGAAGTTTTCTAAAGGGTTCAGCCCATCAAATGTGGGTAAGTTACTCATTGTTGTACCAATCCAGCGAACCTCTCTAGTTATTCTAGCACATCTTCTAGTAGAGACTTCATACATTTGGTTATGCTAGTTCTCTAGTGCTTCTTCTGAGTCTTATGAACATGCGATGTCCCTTCTCCAGCTTAGATTCCCATCGGTGGTAGGATTGATATAATCCTGTTATCTGGATATTAGTTTGTAGATGTTTTCCAGTTCATACGTGTGGTCTTCTTCTCTGATAGGATCTGTGTATCGGGGACCCTCATCTGGATCTAAGGGTGCAATGGCCCTAAGGCCATCTCTTTCAAATGTCATATGCCTCTTATTTATATCAACAACAATGGAATTGTTGAAGGCCCAATCAATTCCTAATAATGCAGGGTAAGGGCAGTTGTCATCAACAATTTCAATTAACTCAAAATCTGCAAAGATTATAACTCCATCAATGTCCACAGGGACATGCTCCAATCATCCAAATGGGATGATATCTTGTTGATTAGCCATGCAAAGTTTGATAGGGGAATAGATCATCTTCGATTTTCCCATTAGTGCCCAGGTTTGCTTGGTCATGACATTGACCTCCGACCCTAAGTCGAGGACCACATAGTCTATATCATACTCTCCTATTTGAGCATTCAAGTGTAATTCTTTATTTTTTCTTCTCTTCTTACCAATTTGGTGTACTACCCTATTCAGTAAGGGATCTATCTTTCCTAGCTCATACTGTTTAACCAGGTTTTGTAGTTCTTGTAAAGCTTTCCCATCTTTAAGCAGTTCTATAAACATATATAAGAAGCTGACAAGTTTACTTACCTATTATCCCTCTCTGGGCGAAGCAGACTAATCAAATGCGTGAGGCATTCCATATTCTTTGATTTTTGGTTGTGTTTTTGAAGAAGACCCTTGATCTGCTTTGAATTCTTGCCTAGCCTCTTCAAAGATTTTCCTTTCTTTCTTTGCATCAAAAGTTTGAGTTTTCTCCGTAGCTTTCCTGATACCTGACTTTTTGTGTGATTTTTTCCTGGGACATTCTATCCTCTCCTGTAGCAGCACCTCCTCGAGTAATAACAATTACTCTAGGGTCTGCTCTGCAAGGTTCATCATATATCAGTTTTACTTGTGGGTTCTTTTTAGGTACTCGTCTTTCTTGAAGCTTAGCCAACAACATAGGGCAATCCTCAATGACGTGCTCGAAGGAGTTACAATAACTGCAGGTTGTGCAATGGTTTTGGCAGTCCCTCGCTAAATGTCCCAGCTGCACGCAGTTGTAATAGATTATTTTCCCTCAGCCTTGACCCATACCTCCTCCTCCTCCTCCTCCTTTGTATCCACCGCGAGGATTGAAGTTTCCTCTCCCTTGGGAGTTGTACTGTAGGGTGTTTCCTTCTTGCTGCACTTCGCCTTGAATCTTGTATATGTCCCTCGACCTCTCATGCATGAGATCATAAGCTCTACAATCTCTCTCATCATGCCCCACTGATTTACAGAATGTGAAATACAGGTTTGTGGGTGTCTGAACATACTTTTGCATGTAATAGCACTCACCTTGGCGATTCTTATTTCTGCATACATCGCACCAGGGTAGGTTAACTTGCTTCAAGGGATTCGACGCTCCTGGGGTCAAATACTCATGAAATAAGGGACAGTGTTCCTTATCATGACCCTCAGATCTACATCTTACACACCAGATATATTCTATTTTGTCCTTCCCCTTGTCCTTCTTCATATCCTTGACTTGTAAAGACAAACTAGTCAGCTGGCTCAATATCTAGCTCATGTCTGAGATAGATTCTCCCATAGGTGTCAATTCAAGCTTCATAACGAACTTCAAAGATTATTCCTATGATACAATTTTTTGTTGTATCAGAGGGACTCAGATGTGTGCTAACAGTGTCGCGATGAACCATTTTTTGTTCTATTCATCAGGGATCTGAAAAGTTAATCGGCCTATTAGGGTCTTGAAACTCTAATCAAACTCCCAAACAGGTTTTGCTACCTTTTGTTTGATCTCTTTTAGCTCTGTAATGCACTGTGACTCTAACTTAGGTTTTTTAAACTCTATCAATGCATTCTTAATCTCATTTAGGGGCTTAGGCTGTGTCAATCCTTGGACAAGATTTATGTACCAACTCAATGCGCGATCCCTTAGTGTAGTGCTAAAATGGTTTCTTTTAAAAGATTCATCGGTAATATTTTTAATGTTCCATACGGCCTCGCACAAGAACCAGTGTTGATCAGGGTCTTCAGATCCATCTCCTTTAAAGATAGGTAGCCTCATCTCATCTGCCATAGAGTTTCCTAGGTTTCCTATCTGAGTAGATGTTGAACTTCTAGTAATAGTACTCTAGAGACTCTGGTCATTCGCAATACTCTGATGAATTAGCGTTTCTAAAACAACATGAGGATTGATATTACTTACTTCAGTATCCTATGCAATTCCTGAGGTTTCTGTCTCATTTCGGCTAAGTTCTTCAACTGCTTCTTCCTCTGCCCTAGGGGGTTATGAATGCTCTTCGTCTGTCAGATATGCCTCTTCTCCACTGTAGAAACCTTCTTCCCCGTAGTTTTTCTTAAATAGGTTCTCAAGGTGAACCCCTCTAAATACTCTTCCACTGTGCATATGTCCAGCTTCTATGTCGCTGTCGTTGTCTGAATTTCTGAACATTATCCTTTTCAAATCCAACGAGTCTACTGTATCTTTAATATGTGGTTTTCATGCAAAAGCATCTTGATTCTTAACTTCAGAAATGTTATCGGACTAATCAGTAGGTACAGACACTAACAGATCTCCCTAGATCCACCTGGATCTAGAACAAAGCATGACAAGATGTGACTCTTTCCCTAAGTTACGACCATTGAATTAGCTAGGAAGGAGGAACAAGTGACATACCTTTGTATCGCTTCCTTAGGTCTATGTTGCTCTCGCTTCGCTCTGGTTCTCTTGTGAGGTCAATACCAAGACAACACAAACCAACCAAAGTGAAGATAGAAAAATGTATTCAATCGTCAACTTATGCATATGATCAAGGAATTACACAATAAAGTAAGAGTGACTTTATGGGAAAGGGACATGTCGCTGTATCATATTAATTGAAAGTGGAAGATACAACCTAATCACCTTGATGTCGCAAGCTTCCTTTCAGTGACTCTTGGTTCCAACACACACACTTGCTCTGTCCTTGCATGAAGAAGATCCAATTCCTCTTGATAGGCCTACTAGAGTCTCCACGCTTCCGTTCAAGCAAGGTTCTTCACATAATTCCTTCACCAATTCTCCAATTAATCTTGCTTAACCTTTTCCATGAGAATCCTTTCAATATATAGGAGAGGGTGAGATGGTTACATGGATGAGAATGATCCCACCAAATCAGGGAAGCCGGTAAAATGATAACCATATGAATGCCAACCCATTTTCTAGAAGATTCCCTTCTAGAACCCTCGAGACTTCTTCCCTTTTCCAAGCTTGAAAACAAGTTCGCACCCTATGTATAGTGTTGGAAATGTTTAACAAGTAGCATATGCTTGTCATTGATGGCAAGTACAGCAATGAATATGGCATGTATACAGGAATAATGTACAAAGGATTGTTGGCATATTTTACAGGATGACAGGCAAACAAAAGACAAAGCTCAGGAGGCATAGCGCTCTTATACGTGCAAGGAGCACAGGA
>SNQJ01S0176722.1:0-28267 GCA_010110895.2 Picea sitchensis | reverse complement strand
TAAATCCTGGTGTTCATGTGTTCTATTCATCTCTGTTAGTTTGTTTTGTTGAATTACTGTTTAAAAGACATCTGATGAATGAAGAAATCCATAATAAGATCTCTGGATGCATTACTGTTTTCATAAGAATATACAACAACTGATCTCTATAAAGTAGACTAAGATTTTTCAGTGAAAGAAAAGTTAAAAATTATTGATAGCTCAAAATACTGATTCATCCCCCCCCTCTTAGTATTTCTCAACATATAGAGCACAGTGCGAGAAGTTCGTACCCTAGATGAAGGTGGTCTGTGAGAATGGGTCATTCTCACACCCTAGGCTATAAACAGCCTGCAAACTCATTTTGAAAATATGTTTTCTGGAAGGAGATAAATGCCACTTTTCTTAGGAGAAAGTTCTTGTTGGGAGCCTGAGTACACCATTGTTAATACATCACCAATATGACCAAAATCATGTGTAACAGAATGCCCCCCAAAGTATGAGGCCGGAATCAGTGACAGCCGAAATACTTTGTAAACAGCGTGTGTGTGTCAGAAACCAGGAGTGCACCTAATCAGAAACCTGCAAACAGCCAAGCATCTGTAGAATATCATACTAGTTCTGAGGTAGGCATTCCCGTACTCAAATCATGAAGAGATGACATCATAAACATAGGTCATGGCCACCAATCATACACCGTGGATCCATGCCATCAAAATATCGCATAGCCACTGTTGGAGCCGCCTTTGTTTTTTTAGCCTGTTTAAAATTTCATATCTTAATGCTTGAAGTTGAAAGCTGGTTTTCATATTTTCCTTTATTTTTCCCAAAATCTCAGAAGTCTCATCATGCAAACAATGATGGTTATCATACTCTTAAGGTAAGATTTTTATTTTTTTTATCGTTTAAACGAGTCTCTCCTTTTTACCTTGGGATGTCGCATGTCGGGAGTTATAGATCACATAGTTTACAAGTCCCGAGGGGCGAAATGGAAAACTAGTTTTAAAAAGTTTATCCAGATCATTACCGAGAGTAAAAATACTCTAAACCACAGCTAAGCATCATCAGGATTTCGTGTCTTGGCGTTTTCTAGCTCCAAAAGTCTTACCGTCGTAACCCCGATAGCCGAAACCGCGAGATTCTTGTTTTAGTAACCCGAGTTAATGTTAAAGGTGAAAGGTTTAGCCACGGTTAAGCTCTGTCAGGAATTCACAACTCGACATATTTTCCCTCAAAAGTTATACCTTCGAAGCCCCGAGTCACAAAGTCTCTATATAAATAAAAACGTAATTAATTAAACACTTAATCCTAGTTACGTTTTGTATTAACCAAAGCTAATTGTCACAATCTTGGGTTTTAGAGGTGTAAAGGATTAAAGTGAAAACTCTCGATGAGGCGAATGCTGAAAGATTAATTAACATTTAAAAAAAATCCTGATTAATTAAGCTAAGACAGCATTTTCATTGTTCTAATACGAAAATTAATATGCACAGTCTCTAAGGCGATTTTAAACTTTCTTTGCGCCAACTTGCATTACGAACTGTCAAAATTTATGACATTAATTAGAAATGAGGCGAATTGACAAGTAAGGGTTTGGTTTTTATTGCTAAATTTATGTTTAAGAATGATTTGATTGTTCTGTCCCTAAGGACGACCTAGTTTTAAATAGTCGAAGACATGGATCTTTTATTTGTTGTCTCAAATTTCATTTCTATTCTACGCAGAGCCAACTTTTCGAGAACGAACTAATTTCTGTATGTATACCTATTTTTATCGCAGAAGAGCTAAAGTAGAATCCCCCACCACGGCCCCACGAAAAGCATCTAAAGCCACTGTTGAGGTTTCAGGACAAGGTTCAGACAACATTTCTGATACTTCACCTCGAAGTGTCGACTCTGTCAGGACCTGGTCATATATTTCTGAGGTTCTACAGTCTGAATTGGTAGATGTTTCAGATGATTCTAGTGAAAATGAAAAATACAACATGATCACCAAGTACAAGATCATCGTCCAGGCTCAAATGCATAAACTAGCGGCTAGGCCACGTCTTATCCCTTACTACGATATGATCCGGTGGGCATTAGACCATGTAGATATACCAACCAGAACCATCGTCAATGAGGAGAGGGTCACCATTGGGACATTCAGACCCAAACAATTGCATGCTATGTACAAGTTGCCAGCCATGTCAGACTTTGTTTAAAATGTTGAATTCCTGGAGAATTTTAAACAGAAGGAATGTGTGCAATACGACAAGACTATGTCTGGTTTAATCAAATATTGGGTTTCACACCCTGCAAAGTTTAGGGCGGACAGTAATGGTATATATTCAATAGCTTCTATGGAACCACAGTTCAAATATATCTCTATGATGACCTACAGATTATATGGGAGAGAGGACACCACACATTTTTTCCTTCAGTGGGTGCCTCTAATTCACACGGTCACCGAAGGCTGTTCCTTTGACTGGGCTAAACTACTGTCTGATAGTTTGACCAGTCGAGTTACAGAGTATCGAGTGCAGAGGGAGAGCGGAAAGATTGCTTCATTCTTTATGTTTGCGTATATCATGGACGTCATGTGTTTTCTGACACCTCTTCCCTTGATGAGTTGGAGCTAGACTCCATCGGAGGCTGAGCCCATCCAGGTCTACCATTCAAACCTGTGGGAAGACAAAGCCTCAGATTTTGTGTATGAAATATTTAACTGGGTGATGGTACCGCTGCATGTCACTATCTTCGGCCACCCGCCACCCAGGATCTCAGACAGTATCGCGGTGAATCTGAGCAGTATAGCCGACTGGTACATGGAAGAAGAATTTTCATATCTCAGGATTTTCGGCACTTCTATTCCTTCAAATGCCTTGCCTTTATTCATACCCAATAGGCTGGCTTGCCGTGAGATTGCCAGACAAACCGTAATCGGTGATGTAAGCAAGGAGCTTAAGGGATATTCTAAGAAGGTATGGCCACCTTTTCCTATTCATTTAAGTTCCTATTCTTTATTAGAATTCAGGCTTGCTAAAGCTGAGGCAGCAGCCCTGGAGGACCTGAAATTGGTTCATGCCGAATTCAAAAAACACGATCCATGGAGGGTCATAAGTAATCACTTAGCCAGTTGCGGGCTTAAAAGGTTCGAACATGAAAATTCACCCTCAGCTGACATTTTCCGAGGCACAAGATCTTATGCCGAGGTTTTGGCTTGGATACAAGCCCTGGCACCCGAAGAGAGGGCCGATGTTTTAAAATTACAAGAACATCGACGGAGTTTTCTTCCCCCAGTATTGCGGGGTGAGAATCCAATAACAGCAAAGGTGCAACAAAAAGAATCCGAAAGCTCCAAAGATACAACACCCAGACGAGAAAAACACCAGGATAGGGGCGAGAAAACTGGGATTCTGAAACCAGAAATGAAAACTCTCGATCCGCCGAAAAATCAGACTCCAGATGCCACTCCTAGCCAATCATCTAAGAAAATCGGAAATCCCATCGCCTCCATTACTCCCTTACATTCAACTAAGGGGAACATAGATGCAGGTTGGATTTTAAATGAAGAATTGAGACCTATAAGGATGGAAGAGCTTCCACCAAATCAGTTTTTTTTTTATAAAAATAGAAAATTTGTGGTAAAAAGAGAATTCTATCAAAAAGAGGGATCAACGGCCAAGAAGTTCAAGGTGTTGACCGATGGGAAAGATATGAAGAAGAAAGAATTCGTGACAGAAATAGCCGGAACATTGGGGGCATATGCTACGGCAAACCAATTTTCAGTCAGGGTTTTGAAAAATTAGCTGAAGTGAAAAAATCGCCTCATCAAAACCTTAGAAGCTAAACTAGCCACAGCTGAAGAAGTTGTTAAAGACCATGAAAACACAGGAATAGAACAAGTAAGGATGGCCAATAAAAAGGAAATTAAGCTGCTCAAAGCTAAGCTCGAACAAGCAGAGCTGGTAGCTCAAACCAGTCAAATACAGGTAGGCCAACAAAGAGACTTTATAGGGCAGCTACAAGTTAGATTAGAGTTTGCCGAAAGCCAAGTTATAAATATCGGGATATTCCAGTCCCAGGCTATGGAGATTCGGAGCAGGGTTTCTGCAGCCCAATGAATTTTACTTGCCAAGGTAGAGACGATTTGAGATAATTGTCTGCTTATCGATCAAGTATTAGAAAACTTATCTGTAAGAGAGAGAGAAGTTGGAGCAGCTTGGGTCACATTTCAAGAGGCTGTAATAGCTACAACAAATAGGGAATCAGGAAAAAGTTATAAGTTTTCCATTTTGGAACAGACCCGAGGTAATATTTTGTTGAAAGAATTGGAACGTAGCATATCAGAAGGAAAATTGCAAGCCAAGAAGGTAAGGAAATCCTATGAAGAGGCTTTCCGTTCTATAGATGGAAATCTGTTAGGCATTGATAGCGAGAGTAATGATGAGACACTGAGCCAAATGAATATGGCGAAACTCTCGCTTGCTATAAATGAGAAAGAAGAAAGAGATTGGGTCGAATTCTCACAAGTAACTCTGGCAGACATAGTTCAAATAGATAAATGGGTTATTAAACCAAGTGTGCAATTATGCACTATTGACACCCTAGACCAACAGATGGAAGAAAGGTTGCCACAATTAGTCAGAGATTGTTACATTTTTTAGGCCAATTGTCAAGCGGAACCTTCAAGGTTGATATCTCGACTAGTGGAAAAATATGTCACTTGTACCGAGCATGCAAGAGGGCAGGCTTCTGGTACCAAATAAAGACATAGGATAAAGAAATGAAACGATTGATCTCCTTCTCGTTGTAACTAAAAATCCTGGAACGATTGGGATTCCATCATATGTAAATTTGTATAAATATACAATAGAAGGAAGAAAAAGAGGCTGGACCTTTTTGGGTTGATTGTAATAGAGATTTTTCTCCCTCGAGAGTTAATATAAAGCAAATCCAAAGATTCTCGATTCCTTCATGACTGTGTTATGAGTTTGTTTCCTTATACTTCATATTTCATTTCATTTCGTATATGTATCTGATGAATGTTTCGCTATAATTTAGTACAACCTCTACCTAAATTTTAGATTTAGGTAGGCCAACAAAGAGACTTGATAGGGCAGCTATAGGTTAGATTAGAGTTCTTCAAAAGCCAAGTTATAAATATCGGGATATTCCAATCCTAGGCTATGGAGATTCGGAGCAGAGTTTCTGCAGCCCAGCGAAGTTTACTTGCCAAGGTAGAGACGATTCGGGACAATTGTCTGCTTATCGATCAAGTATTAGAAAACTTATCTGTTAGAGAGAGAGAAGCTGGAGCAGCTCGGGTCGCATTTCAAGAGGCTGTAATAGCTATAGCAAACAGGGAATCGGGAAAAATTTCTAAGTTTTCCATTTCGGAATAGACCCGAGGTAATATTTTGTTGAAAGAATGGGAACACAGCATATCAGAAGGCAAATTGCAAGCCAAGAAGGTAAGGAAATCCTGTGAAGAGGCTTTTGGTTCTATAGATGGAAATCTGTTAGGCATTGATAGCGAGAGTAATGCTGAGATGCTAAGCCAAATGAATATGGTGAAACTCTCGCTTGATATAAATGAGAAAGAAGAAAGAGATTCGGCCGAAGTCTCACAAGTAACTTTGGCAGACATAGCTCAAATAGATAAATGGGTTATTAAACCAAGTGTGCAATTGTGCACTATTGACACCCTAGACCGACAGATGGAAGAAAGGTTGCCACAATTAGTCAAAGATTGTTACATTTTTTAGGCCAATTGTCAAGCAGAACCTTCAAGGTTGATATCTTGGTTGGTGGAAAAATGTGTCACTTGTACCGAGCATGCAAGAGGGCAGGCTTCTGGTACCAAATAAAGACATAGGATAAAGAAATGAAACGATTGATCTCCTTCTCATTGTAACTGAAAATCCTGGAACGATTGGGATTCCATCATATGTAAATTTGTATAAATATACAATAGAAGGAAGAAAAAGAGGTTGGACCTTTTTGGGTCGATTATAATAGAGATTTTTCTCCCTCGAGAGTTAATATAAAGAAAATCCGAAGATTCTCGATTCTGTCACGACTGTGTTATGAGTTTGTTTCCTTATATTTCATATTTCATTTCATTTCATATATGTATCTGATGAATGTTTCGCTATAATTTAGTACAACCTCTACTATAGTGAATACATTTTAGTTTTCTATATTGTTTACCATTTTTCCTCTATACCGGTTATCAACAGGTATAAGACCAGTGAACATTTTAGATTTCTATATATATATTATTCTTCATTAGGTTATTTCCTTATCTTTTTTCTTCCTCTGTTTACAAGTGAGATTCTCCCTTGATAGGAGCCTTACATGATAGACAGCTTAATGTTTTTCTTACACCTCATACACATTTATTAAAATATAACTCAGTTACAGGAAAGGGCCTTTGGTTTGCACCCTGTTTTCACTACCGGAGCTATAAACTCTCCTCTATATGACCGAAATCAAGACAGCATCTAAAAAGCATTGAGATTTTCTTATTATTTTGTTCCTCTATGACTGTCCCTATGACAAGACAGCCTAATATTGAACCCGGACTATACGATCAAACACATATTGCCTTGAATCTTTTTGATACTATTCTTAAAACAACCACTACCCGGGTTGAACTCAAACGTTCATGGGCAGCGATTGAAAGGGACATAAACATCCAAGAATAATTGGAAGCTAGACAACAACCTAGAAATCAACCCTAGCTTCCCTTGCTGAAGGTTGACATTTCTTCCTTCTCTACCCTTTACTCACTTTCGGATGCCTAGACACTGTACTTCTAAGCCTTAAGTACAGACTCTGGAACAACATCTTCTTGGCACCGTTGTCGGGGACTGAAGTTATGAAATCTTTTTCCCTGGGAAAACGACATTTTTTCATTGAAAGTGCCACCCTTTGATAGTGAACAAAGAGTGCACACCTTTTAAAGGATTTCCAATTTTTCACTTGGCGAATCCACGATTAATAAGTTGGCATCTGGACGAGGGAATACCCAACAAAACTCGGATGGTAAACAAACCACACTCGTTACCGATCCTGAGAAGATTTTAAAGGCGAGAGGCTCTCTTAAGCCGACCCTTGCAGTCTATCAGCTTAAATACCCACAACTGAAGACCAAGAGTTATTTTGAACCTTCAACTTCATGCAGCCCTCTTTTCGACACTAAATATCTAACATCAAACTTCTCCGAAGTTAGAAGTGAAACCCGTCCGATAACCTCTCTAGTACACAAAGGAAAAAGTCCTGTAGAAAATTCATCTGTTGTCAATATATCGTTGACCCTTCAGTTAAATTTCGCAACCTCACCCAGTCTCGAAGAATATTTCACACATCTAGTTTCCACACCCATTGGTTCCCCTGACTACATCTCTTGCAAGTCTGAAGAGCCAAGCTATCACATCCCTTACCAGTCATCCTCGGATTTTTCACCCCACGAAGAAGGTAAAGATTCACTTTTAATATTCCAAAACCCCCTTTACAACTTTCCACTAATATCAATGGCAGTCACCGGAGGAGGTGGTGGGGGTGTTCCTGAGGGAGGAGCTAGAGGTCAAGGGCATGTCCCCCCTCCCAGAGTGTTTTCTAAAGTGGCAGCAAGATACGCTCCTTTGGTATTGCCTGTTCCTTTGCACGCCCTTCCCGAAAATTATATAAAAAATATTCCAAAATTCATTGGAGAAGGAGATCTGACCGCAGCCGAACACATAAATTTCTTTGATCAATTCGTAGACATCCTAGGTCTCAAACATAAATATGTGTATTCG
This sequence comes from Picea sitchensis, assembly GCA_010110895.2. Lineage (NCBI taxonomy): Eukaryota > Viridiplantae > Streptophyta > Pinopsida > Pinales > Pinaceae > Picea > Picea sitchensis. The sequence goes on along the minus strand of SNQJ01S0176722.1, from coordinate 20,502 downwards.
AGGCTTTTCGTCCAAACCTTCGAAGGTCAGGTCCGAACTTGGTTTCAGAGTCTACCTGCAGGATCTATCTTGTCCTATGATGCCTTGGAAGATTCTTTCCTTAGACAATGGGGCAAAAGAAAGGACCACCTATACTATTTAACCGAGTTTGGTTCTTTAAGAAAAAAGAATTTATAAATAGTTATGGAGTTTATTCAAAGATTCAACAAGTTGTATAACAAAATCCCAGCCTAGGTTAAGCCATCCCAACCCGCAGCCAAAGTAACTTTCGCGGAAGCTTTCAAACCATATTTTGCACTTCTTTTACGAGAAATAAGGGGAGCTACTCTAAACTAAATGCAAGATGACATTGTAGAAATTGAGTCAAATATGATGGCTTCTGGTAAGTTAAAAGCTACAGTAGAAGCAGGAAACCGAGAAACTAGACGCTTTAGAGAATAAGCAGGGCCATCAGGGTCTAATAGATACACAGATGACAAAGTAGACGATATGGCCAGGGTAATTAAGGAACTGTCTAATAAGATATCCAGACTAGAGCTAGAATAGGCCAAAGATGATTCTTTCACCAAAAAGGATTTTAGGAAGAATCCCAATCCCCCAATCAGCAAAGACAGATAAAAAATGAAGATCAGAAAATACAAACTCCCCTAAAGAACGAAAATTGTATAGGAGTGAATGATCTCCAATATTTCGGAGATTTAGATGATGATGTCATGAACTTGGGTGATGACTGCACACAACCTTATCTGACGAGAGAGGATTATGAAAAATCTCTAAACACTCAACAATCATCTATTCAGGGTGAAGAAAGAGATTATACTGACCCTTGTAGTTATCAAGAAGAAACCAGTATGATAATGGCCAAGGTCCAACCTAGGTATAACTTGAGATCTAAAGGTAAGCCTACTTCAACGACTCAACCTAAGAAAATTCTCCCAAGAGGTCAAACTTATGAGCCTTCCCCAGAAGAAACCATGTTACCTAATAGTAAAGTGAAAGTAGTAAACGCGCAAGAACCCGAAGTGGAAAAGGTTGAGACTAAAACACGGGAAACTGAAACAGCTAATACAAATACACCTTTAACCAAGATCATGAGTAATAGGGTAGTCCAGACAAATAAGTTGGAAAAGAAGGATTTGGATGTCCCAACTAGAGAAACGGACAAGGTGAGCAGAGTTTTCAGTTTCTAAAACGAGATAAATAAAATTAAGATACCAATTCCTCTGGTAGAGTTAGCAAAAAACCCAAGTTATCGAAAGAAGATTACCAAAGTGATAGGCTTTTCAAAGCTAGAAATCCAATCTAACGTTTTGAACCTAGAAGATGATAAGCCCAAAATCACTTTTGGTCCACATTTTGAAGGAGCCAAAGACACTGTTGCTCCCTTTTATATCACCTTAAACATGTACGATCAACTGCTACATAATTGCATGCTAGACTCTGGAGCCTCACATAACGTGATGCCTAAAATTATTATGGACAGATTGGGTCTCCAGATCATTAGACCTTATGGAGATATTTACTCTTTTGATTTGAGAAAATTTAAGTGTATGGGAATGATAAAGGATTTAGTAGTCACCCTGGCACAGGTCCCAGTTAAGAGCATCTTGATGGATGCGGTCATTGTTGATATTCCCCCCAAGTACGGCTTACTGTTGTCTAGGTCATGGGGAGCCAAGCTGGGGGGTTCTCTTCAACTGGATATGATGTATGCCATGATTCCTATGTTTGGTGGGAAATTTACTCGGTTGTACAGGGAGACGAGGTTAGCATATATAGTAAGCGACCCCCAAAATCCGAACAATTTCCCTATTTACATTACAGATCAAGATTTAGGAAATTGTATCTTATATTTTGACGACGGTTTAGATGGTTGCATAGAGGAAAACAATATAGAGCATGAAGATTCAAGTTACATGACCGAGGATATGTGTAGCACCGGTATCTGGAAAATGATTTTTGACGGTGCCTTGTCTTGCGAAGGGGCAGGTGCAAGAGTGCTTTTTGTGGCACTTGAAGAAAGGTTCGTTGTCCCTTTTTCTTACAGAATACAATGGGATATAGATTATACTAACAATGTATGTGAATACAAAGCCTTGGTCTTAGGATTAGAGGCTGCCAGGAGGCTAAAAATAAAAAACCTAGAGATATACGGAGATGTGGAGTTGATAGTCAAACAAATAAATCGGCAATACCAGGCCAAGCATCCCAGATTAAGATCATACAGAAATTGTGCCTGGGATCGAATGGAAAACTTTTTCTCGTCTGTAAATGTCCACTTCATCCCATGCATAGAAAACTTACAGGCTGATGCATTAGCTAAAGCACCTTCAACTTTCACTCCTCCTACAACCTTTAAATTGAAGTATCACATAGAGATAAGACATAGACCATCTATACCGGATAATATTCAGCACTGGCAGTTTTTTGAGGATGATGAACAAATTAAGAAGTTTCTTGAAGCAGTAGGTGAATTTTCCGAAACTCACGCAGATCAAGAAAATCAAAATGACCATATATGGATCATGCAAGAAGGAGAGGACCCTCAAGCTTTCCAAGACAAAATCGTAAATCATCGCATGCTGGTCCTAAAAAATAACCATATTCTGAAAGGACTGATCCCTCTGGAAAGACTGTTTGATCAAAACGACATACCTGTAAAATCCACCTTACAACCCCAACCAGAAGAGGTTGAGGACTGTGACATAGGAACCAAAGAAGAGTCCAGGATGGTTAAAATATCTAAACTCTTCCCCCCTAAAATAAAAGGCAAGTATAAGGACCTACTCAGACAATTTAAAGATGTTTTCGCCTGGTCTTACGACGAGTTAAGAACCTACGACACTACTGTGATTGATCACAAGATAACTCTAAAGCCTGGGGTCAAACCTTTTAGACAAAAGCTTAGGAAGATCAACCCCATTTTATTGCCTATGGTTGAGAGAGAAGTGAAGAAACCTTTAGAGGCAAAAATTATAGTACCTCTGAGATATTCTGACTAGGTGGAAAACCTGGTTCCGGTCAAAAAAAAGAGTGGGGAAATTAGACTGTGTGTGGATTTCAGAAATCTAAATAAATTTTCTCTTAAAGACAACTATCCGCTACCTAAAATGGATCACCTACTAGAAAGGGTAGTTGGGGCGAACAGAATGTCTATGATTGATGGTTTCTTTGGATATAATCAAATTGCCATGAATGAACAAGATAAAGAAAAAATATCTTTTACTACCCCTTGGGGTGCGTTCATGTATGATAAAATGCCTTTCGGTTTGATGAATGCAGGAGCCACGTTCCAACACGCTATGGACATTGCTTTCATCGGAGAGAGGGATAAGTTCGTAGTCATCTATCTCGATGATTTAACAGTTTTCTCCAAATCCGACAAAGAGCATTTGATACATCTTAAACAAACATTCGAAAAATGTCGCAGGTTTGGTCTGTCCTTAAACCCCAAGAAATCACATTTCGCCATGCAAGAAGGTAAACTTTTGGGTCATATTGTATCTAAGGATGGAATTAAGATTGATCCTAAGAGGGTTGAAGTGATAGACACTATAAACATTCCTAAAAATGTAAAAGAAATTCAATCTTTCTTAGGAAAAATAATTTTTTTACGAAGATTTATCCCAAATTTCGCTGAAATTGTAAAATTGATCACAGATATGCTGAAAAAGAACAACAAAGTAAAGTGGACAACAAAGGCCAAAGCGTCATTTGCACTCATTAAGAAATTCATAGCCAAGGCACCTGTATTGGCAAGCCCCGATTATCTAAAAGAATTTCTTATTTTCTCGTTTGCCTCCGAACACACAATTGTTGTGGTGCTCCTCCAAAAAAACGAAGAGGATTTCGAATAGCCGATCTCCTTTTTCAGCAAGAGCCCCAGAGACGCATAACTTAAATATGATATAATAGAAAAACAAGCGTACACCATGGTAAAATCACTGAAGACATTTAGAACATATGTATTACACTCCAAGATAATCGCGTACGTACCTACAAGTTCTGTGAAAGATATTTTGGTACAACCAGACAGCGATGGGGAAAGGGGACAATGGCTTGCCAAGATTCAATAATTTGACCTGGAAATCAAACCTACTAAAATGATAAAGGGACAAGGCCTGGCCAATCTTTTGGCTAAATCAAATCTCAGAGCTTTGGATATAAACTGCCTATAGGAATGTGAGGGAGACATGAACATAAATGAGCTTGATGAATGAACAAATGCAATTAAGACCGAGGAGAAGTTCGTAGCATCAGAATGGTACAGAAACATAGTATCCTACCTCCTAGCTCTAAAATGCCCAAGTGAACTATCTCCATCAAAATCCATGACTTTAAAGCTTCATGTGGTTAAGTATTGTATTGCCGAAAATCAACTATATTGGAAAGACCCACTCAGTTTCTTTTTAATCTGCTTAGTCGAATCGGAAACAGAAAGGGTTATAAGTGAATTTCACGAAGGAGTGTGTGGAGGACATCACGCTTGGAGGGCCATAGCTTACAAAATTCTAAGGGCTGGGTATTACTGGCCAAAACTTTTCTCAGACATTAACGCCAAGGTCTGAGCCTATAACCCTTGTCAGCTATTTGCAGGCAAACAAAAACTCTCGGTGCTACCTTTAGTTCCGGTCAAAACTGAAGCCCCTTTTCAACAATGGGGGATAGATTTTATAGGGGAGATTAATCCACATTCTAGTTCCCAACACAAGTGGATCTTAACTGCCACAAACTACTTTACTAAATGGGTAGAATCTATTCCAACCAAAAGGGAAACTGACTCGGTGGTGATAGATTTCTTAGAAGACAATATCTTGTCAAGATTTGGCTGCCCCCAAAAGATAGTCACAGATAATGCCCAAGATTTCAAATCTATGGCTATGATCAGCTTCTGCCAAAAGTATAATATCATTCTTGGCCATTCTACAATGCACTACCCCCAAGGAAATGGACTGGTCGAGTCGTCTAACAAGAGCCTGATCAATATAATTAAGAAAGTGTTGGATGAAAACAAAAAGTCTTGGCATGTGCATTTAAAGTACGCCTTGTGGGCGAATCGCATAGGTACTAAAAAGTCTATTGACATTTCCCCTTTTTAGATAGTATATGGGACAGATGCGGTGTTACCTATAAATTTAGCACTCCCCATGATGAAATTGTGGCAAGATCAAAAAGAAGAACCTAATCATGTCACCAAGAGGATAAACCAACTAATCGAGGTTCAACAGCACAGGGTCGAAGTAGATGAAAGGTTGCAGAAGTATCAAGACGACATGAAGGCATTATTCGACCATAGGGAAAAGGGCAGAGATTTCCTCCCAGGTGATTTAGTATTAAGGTGGGATGCGAGGAGGGAAGAAACAGCAAAACATGGTAAATTCGATCACCTCTGGTATGGGCCATTCAGAGTCTCGACTCTCGAAGGAAAAAATTATTTCCTACTTGAAAATCTAGACAGTGAAATCCTCAATGCCCCTATCAACGGGCGTTACCTGAAGCATTATATGACATAAGCAATCGCCAAAGAAAAAAAAAAAAAAAAAAGGATTTGTATATTCATATATAGAATTTTTTACATATGTATATATATTTCATTTCGCATTGTTATTTTAACTTTCTTTTCCTTTCATAAATTTTCGACACCTTTCAAAAAGCCTTGATAACCTTCATCTTTGTCTTTTTACAAGATTTTAGCTGCAAACAAAATGAGCAGGAGAAGTAAATAGAAAGTCGTGTATCGGAAAATAAATTGGCTTAAACAGGTGATAAAAAAGATTTTTGATAGTTTGGAAAGAAAATGAAATGGTAAGATAAAGGTGAGAATTCCTAAAAGACTTGTTTTGAAGGGTTCTCAAAGGAAACCAAGATAACCCCATAAGAATATGGCAATATCATCTGAAATAATAAATAAAGGAACATTTCCATGGCTAAGCGTTTACGAAAGAATAAGATGAAATGAATAAGTCACCCAAAATAAAGCACCCCCGAAAAAGATTTTCAAGAGTCAGTTTTGATTTTTTGACCTCTGTTTTTCAGTTTATAGATCTCCATCTATTACCGTTTTCTATTTTCTGGTTAACCTTTGAAAAGCCAGCATCTTTCCGGTTTAGCATATGTAGGGAGAAGAGATTACGTTTTAACCTCGAGAGCTTCAAAGCAGATTGTGAAAAGTAAGCTAGTCTTCACAACTCCTCAGCCCCTTACTAAACAAAGTGACGCTTAAGTGATCCTGATTTTTCTAGGTTTTTCAACAGTTTCGGAAGATTGAGGCTTGCTCAAATAGGAAACTCCAAAAATTAATTTTTCCCTTTCTCCCTGTGAACGAAGGTGTTGTGAAAGTTAAGGAAAGGTTGGTACCGAGTAATCAAAGTAAGTTGACAGACCTATAATGCAAAATATTACACAGATATTAGCCCTCATATAAACTGATTGCCCCCATCTTCGCTCTCTAAAAAAGCAAATTATAAGACAGGTGGTGAAAGGAAATTCAGAAATGATTGCCCCCATCTAGTCCAAAAGACGATGAAAGGAAATTCAAAAATGATTTCCCTCGTCTCAGCATTTAAATGCATAAATATATTCCGAAGTGGTGAAAGGAAATTCAGTAAAAAGGGCCAGATAACTTCATCGGGGTATTGAACAGGCTTGCTCGCAATGAAGCAATATCTGAGATATTTGTAAGGCTATTATACATGAATATCACTCTACTCTGGTAACCAGATCTTTTTAAAACCTGATCTACATCCCAAGTTCAGACAGGGCTTCCTGATTAAAAGCATATAATTTTCTTATTTTGATGCAATCCAATAGCCACAAGATCTATTGGGTCTCCTAGAATTGTTTTGATTGTCTTAATGCAGACCTAAACTTAGTAACGGGAAGGAGAAAGTTGTGAAGGGGACTACAGCTGAGTTTAAAAAGTATCTGAGTTTTGAAAAGCTTTTCAAAAGTAAAAAATGAAGTCCTTTTCCCCTTCGGTATCTTGTTCTAGGGAACATTTTCGCTGGATTAAATCCATTGACTCCATTTACCCAATATAGGCACGTGGTCTATTGTTCTTCCCGTCTTGCAAGAAAACAGGATCCCTAGTTGGAGCCTATGTTGGAGTCGCCTTTGTTTTTTTAGCCTGTTTAAAATTTCATATCTTAATGCTTGAAGTCAAAAGCCAGTTTTCATATTTTCCTTTATTTTTCCCAAAATATCAGAAGTCTCATCACGCAAACAACGACGGTTATCATACTCTTAAGGTAAGTTTTTTTTTTTATCGTTTAAACGAGTCTCTCCTTTTTACCTCGGGATGTCGCATGTCGGGAGTTATAGATCACATATTTTACAAGTCTCGAGGGGCAAAATGGTGAACTAGTTTTAAAAAGTTTACCCAGATCATTACCGAGAGTAAAAATACTCTAAACCGCAGCTAAGCATCATCGGGATTTCGTGTCTCAGTGTTTGCTAGCTCCAAAAGTCTTACCGTCGTAACCCTGATAGATGAAACCATGAGATTCTTGTTTTAGTAACTCGAGTTAATGTTAAAGGTGAAAGGTTTAGCCAAGGTTAAGCTCTGTCAGGAATTCGCAACTCAGCGTATTTTCCCTCAAAAGTTATACCTTCAAATCCCCGAGTCGCGAAGTCGCGATATAAATAAAAACGTAATTAATTAAACACTTAATCCTGGTTACGTTTTGTATTAACCAAAGCTAATTGTCACAATCTCGAGTTTTAGAGGTGTAAAGGGTTAAAGTGAAAACTCCTGATGAGGTGAATGCTAAAAGATTAATTAACATTTAAAAAAAAACCTGATTAATTAAGCTAATCCAGCATTTTCATTGTTCTAATACGAAAATTAATATGCACAGTCTCCGAGGCAATTTTAAACTTTATTTTCACCAACTTGCATTATGAACTGTCAACAATTATGACATTAATTAGAAATGAGGTGAATTGACAAGTAAGGGTTTGGTTTTTATTGCTAAATTTATATTTAAGAATGATTTGATCATTCTGTCTCTAAGGACGACCTAGTTTTAAATAGTCGAAGACATGGATCTTTTATTTGTTGTCTCAAATTTCATTTCTATTCTGCGCAGAGCCAACTTTTCGCGAGTGAACGAATTTTTGTATGTATACCTATTTTTATCGCAAGAGAGACAAAGTAGAATCCCCCGCCATGGCCCTGTGAAAAGCGTCTAAAGCCACTGTTGAGGTTTCAGGACAAGGTTCAGACAACGTTTCTGATACTTCACCTCAAAGTGTCAACTCTGTCAGGACCTGGTCATATATTTCTGAGGTTCTACAGTCTGAATTGGTAGATGTTTCAGATGATTCCAGTGAAAATGAAAAAGACAACCTGATCACCAAGTATAAAATCATCATCCAGGCTCAAATGCATAAAGTAGCGGCTAGGCCACGTCTTCTCCCTTACTACGATATGATCTGGTGGGCATTAGACCATGTAGATATACCAACCAGAACCATCGTCAATGAGCAGAGGGTCACCATTGGGACTTTCAGACCCAAACAATTGCAGGCTATGTACAAGTTGCCAACCGTGTTGAACTTTGTTTACAATGCCGAATTCCTAGAGAATTTTAAACATAAGGAATGTGTGCAATACGACAAGACTATGTCTGGTTTAATCAAAGATTGGGTTTCACACCCTGCGAAGTTTAGGGTAGATAGTAATGGTATATATTCAATAGCTTCTCTAGAACCACAGTTCAAATATATCGCTATGATGACCTACAGATTATATGGGAGAGAGGACACCACACATTTTTTCCTTCATTGGGTGCCTCTAACTCACACGGTCACTGAAGGTTGTTCCTTTGACTGGGCTAAACTATTGTCTGATAGTTTGACCAATCGAGTTACAGAGTATCGAGTGCAGAGGGAGAGCGGAAAGATTGCTTCATTCTTTATGTCGACGTATATCATGGATGTTGTGTGTTTTTTGACACCTTTTCCCTTGATGAGTTGGAGTTGGAATCCATTGGAGGCTGAGCCCATCCACGTCTACCATTCAAAGCTGTGGGAAGACAAAGCCTCATATTTTGTGTATGAAATCTTTAACTGGGTTATGGTACTACTACATGTCACTATCTTCGGCCACCCGCCACCCAGGATCTCAGACAGTATCACGGTAAATCTAAGAAGTATAGCCGACTGGTACATAGAAGCAGAATTTTCATATCTCAGGGTTTTCGGTGCTTCTGTTCCTCTGAATGCCTTTCCTTTATTCATACCCGATAGGCTGGCTTGCCGTGAGATTGCCAGACAAACTGTAATCGGTGGCATAAGTAAGTAGCTTAAGGGATATTCTAAGAAGGTATGGCCACCTTTTCCTATTCATTTAAGTTCCTATTCTTTGTTAGATTTTAGGCATGCTAAAGCTGAGGCAATAGCCCTGGAGGACCTAAAATTGGTTCATGTCGAATTCAAAAAGCATGATCCATGAAGGGTCGTAAGTAATCACTTAGCCAGTTGTGGGCTTAAAAGGTTCGAACATGAAAATTCACCCTTGGATGACATTTTTCGAGGCACAAGATCTTATGCCGAGGTTTTGGCTCGGATACAAGCCCTGGCACCTCAAGAGAGGACTGATGTTTTAAAATTCCAAGAACATCGACAGAGTTGTCTTCCCCCAGTATTGTGGGGTGAGAATCCAATAACAGCAGAGGTGCAGCAAAAAGAAGCCGAAAGATCCAAAGATACAACACCCAGACAAGAAAAACACCAGGACAGGGGAGAGCAAACTGGGAGTCTGAAACCAGAAATGAAAACTCCCGATCCACCGAAAAAGCCGACTCCAGATGCCACTCCTGGCTAATCAGCTAAGAAAATCAGAAATCCCATCACCTCCATTACTCCCTTACAGTCAACTAAGGGGAACATAGACGCAGGGTGGATTTTAAAAGAAGAATTGAGACCTATAAGGATGGAAGAGATTCTACCAAATGAGTTTTTTTTCGATAAAAAGAGAAAAGTTGTGGTAAAAAGATAATTCTATCAAAGAGAGGGATCAATGGCCAAGAAGTTGAGGGTGTTGACCGATGGGAAAGATATGAAGAAGGAAGAATTCGTGACAGAAATAGCCAGAACATTAGGGGCATATGCTACGGCAAACCAATTTTCAGTAGGGGTTTTGAAAAATCAGCTGAAGCGAAAAAATCGCCTCATCAAAACCTTAGAAGCTAAACTAGAAACAGCAGAAGAAGCTGCTAAAGACCAGGAAAACACAGGAATAGAACAAGCAAGGATGGTCGATAAAAAGGAAATTGAGCTGCTCAAATCTAAGCTCGAACGAGCAAAGCTGGTAGCTCAGACCAGTCAAATACAGGTAGGCCAACAAAGAGACTTGATAGGGAAGCTACAGGTTAGATTAGAGTTCGTCGAAAGCCAAGTTATAAATATCGGGATATTCCAATCCCAGGCTATGGAGATTCGAAGCAGAGTTTCTGCAGCCCAGCGAAGTTTACTTGCCAAGGTAGAGACGATTCGGGACAATTGTCTGCTTATCGATCAAGTATTAGAAAACTTATCTATCAGAGAGAGAGAAGCTAGAGCAGCTCGGGTCGCATTTCAAGAGGTTGTAATAGCTATAGCAAACAGGGAATCGGGAAAAAGTTCTAAGTTTTCCATTTCGGAATAGACCCGAGGTAATATTTTGTTGAAACAATGGGAACACAGCATATCAGAAGGCAAATTGCAAGCCAAGAAGGTAAGGAAATCCTGTGAAGAGGCTTTTGGTTCTATAGATGGAAATCTGTTATGCATTGATAGCGAGAGTAATGCTGAGATGCTAAGCCAAATGAATATGGTGAAACTCTCGCTTGATATAAATGAGAAAGAAGAAAGAGATTCGGCCGAAGTCTCACAAGTAACTCTGGTAGACATAGTTCAAATAGATAAATGGGTTATTAAACCAAGTGTGCAATTGTGCACTATTGACACCCTAGACCGACAGATGGAAGAAAGGTTTCCGCAATTAGTCAGAGATTGTTACATTTTTTAGGCCAATCGTCAAGCGGAGCCTTCAAGGTTGATATCTTGGTTGGTGGAAAAATGTGTCACTTGTACCGAGCATGCAAGAGGGTAGGCTTTTGGTACCAAATAAAGACATAGGATAAAGAAATGAAACGATTGATCTCCTTCTCGTTGTAACTGAAAATCCTGGAACGATTGGGATTCCATCATATGTAAATTTGTATAAATATACAATAGAAGGAAGAAAAAGAGGTTGGACCTTTTTGGGTCGATTGTAATAGATATTTTTCTCCCTCGAGAGTTAATATAAAGCAAATCCGAAGATTCTCGATTCTGTCATGACTGTGTTATGAGTTTGTTTCCTTATATTTCATATTTCATTTCATTTCATATATGTATCTAATGAATGTTTCGCTATAATTTAGTACAACCTCTACTATAGTGAATAAATTTTAGTTTTCTATATTGTTTACCATTTTTCCTCTATACCGGCTATCAGCAGGTATAAGACCAGTGAACATTTTAGATTTCTATATATATATTATGCTTCACCAGATTATTTCCTTATCTTTTTTCTTCCTCTGTTTACAAGTGAGATTCTCCCTTGATAGGATCCTTACATGATAGACATCTTAATGTTTTTCTTACACCTCATACACATTTAATAAAATATAACTTAGTTACAGGAAAGGGCCTTTGGTTTACACCCTGTTTTCACTACCTCAGCTATAAACTCTCCTTTATACGACCGAAATTGAGACAACATCTAAAAAGTATTGAGATTTTCTTATTATTATGTTCCTCTATGACTTCCCCTGTGACAAGACAGCCTAATATTGAACCCGGACTATCAGATCAAACACATATTTCCTTGAATCTTTTTGATACTATTCTTCAAATAGCCACTACCTGGGTTGAACTCGAACGTTCATGGGCAGCGATTGAAAGGGACATAAACATCCAGGAACAGTTGGAAGCTAGACAACAACCTAGAAATCAACCCTAGCTTCCCTTTCCGAAGGTTCATATTTCTTCCTTCTCTACCCGTTACTCACTTTCGGATGCCTAGACACTGTACTTCTAAGCCTTAAGTATATACTCTGGAACAACAGCCTCCAAGAATACACTATGGATCTATGCAAGAAGATTAAAATTAAGACGACATAGCCACGAGACATACAAAGTGGATCTATGTGTCAGCAAATTATACATATTCCATCATAGCCTGGATCAAAGAGATGAGATCCAAGGTCTTCAATCTCATCACCTGAAAGTACGAATCTAACCATGTGATTACATGTGCTGAAGTCGAGCATGGTAGAAACCACTTGATTATCGGTCATTGATGAAACCGTTAACAAGTGTGAGGGAAATCACCATTAATGTCAATGACTCCCAAGGTACATTAGTACAATCCACCGAAGGTGAATAAATGAGTTGAGGTCGAACATTCGACGGAATCTCCCGATCAGGGGTCAATGATGAAAACCCATTGTCAAAAGCGAGGAAACCTACCATTGAGGCATGCAAGTTCTAAGGTACCAAATAATTTCTAAGTCTTGTTTATGGATAATGAGTTGGAGTCGACGGAACAAAACTCGTCACAGGAGGGCCTTGATGTATCCCCCATCAATGACAGAAAATGAATAATAGATTTTGAAGGCGGAACAGAGTATGATGTAAGTTGAATTGGACACAGGGAAGGCCAACATGGAGAGAATGGACAACTGCAGATGGCCGACTGAATTTTGGATGAACTTCTCTTGAACATATGAATGACATGACCAATGATTTGTCAGCATTGACTCAGAGACGACTAAGGATATGACCTTGTAGTAAATCAAATGAGAGATGAATGGATTTCCCAAACTGGCTTCAGATAATGAATAAGGGGGTGTCATGTTCAAGAGCGACACTTACTGCCAATAATATGAATATGAAAACATGTTCCTTTCCCAAATTTTCCCCCACCATTTCTGGCGAGTACCTCTTTATTTTTACGCAAGCTTGAGGAGGATAACATATGCTTGTTGATGTAATCTCATCCTTCAGAGTATGTTTAATGAACCCTAGGAAGGAGTGGTTCGGTCCTATTACGGGTCTTTTGATGTTTGTTTAACAAGTCCAAAGATAGAAAACTCGAAGGTTTTTCACGATTATAGAGTCTGGAAAAACACTTAAAAGAGAACTCTCTCAGTTCCTTTTTCGTAAAATAGTCTAATGAGACCGAAAAAGAGATAAATTATCGCCCAACAGACACTTTCTTCAAATACTTTAACGAGTGTGAAAATAGCAAGATCGCTCGGAAATCTTTTCATGTTTAGAGAGTCTGAAAAGAGCATAAAGAGGACTCTAGGGGGTTCCTTTTTCATATAACTTTGTTGAGCCTGAAAAAGTGATAAAAGTGTGCTCGATTATGTTCTCATGTATTTTCGAGCGTGAGAACAGACAAATACCAAGCTTGAGGTTTTGTGCAAAAAACCATAAAAAACAACTCAAACATGCGATGAAAAAGAGAAAAAATATTTGCATCCCTGCGTGTGGACGTCGAAGTCATCATGTCTGCAAAAATTCTGACTCATAGGGATATTAGGCATTAGTTTAGATAAATAAAACAATTATAAAAACCAACAAAAATGGTAAAAGTAAATATAAGTGGGTAAAAGTTATTTTTACCATAGTCATTGTAACTTTGCCAAGTTTTTAGCGCAAAACCCCTCTTTTGCCCTTGAATTTCGGCGCTTGATTGCAGAAGGTACGGACAACCATTTGTCAAACCATCTCTAGCAGTGAGGTAATCTCCTTGTCTTCTATATTTTCATGGTTCAATTTTTCATTTTCATTGGTAAATTTCTAGTTTTTGAGCTTGTTCTAGGGCTCAAATTTGCGCTCAAGCATTCTCGCAGGCTAGCCACACAGGACCTGCAAGAATGCATGATTCTCGTAGGTGGCCCCAAAGGCACCTGCAAGAACCTCGTACTGTGCCAAAGGGGCACCTGTAAGAACCACAAAATGAAAGTTTTGTTTGATGTTTGCCCAATGAAAAAAGTACCAAGTCTTGAAGAGAGTTGTTGACCTTATTCTTATGTGTCTTATGCAGGCATTTGGCTATCACCATGGTTCTGGAATGGCGTGAAAGAGAGCATGAAGAAGATGATGCAATTTCTAGGAATAACTCAGGCACTGTTTCCGCTTTGTGAGACTGTGGTCTCCTGAAATTCTTTCGAATCCCAGGTATGAGGGCCCAAGTCAGACTGTTGGAGTACCTCGTTCATATGTGGGACGTGGACCAACAAGTATTCCACGTAGGGGTCCACACATTGTCCTTGGATATCGAGGACGTCTATTTCCTGATAGGACTATCACGGCATGGGTACCACGCTAGCTTGACTGGTAGCTGAGGTGGTGGGTTGCCTATGAGTGAATACTGTCATTTGTATTGTGTTCCAGAGGCAGAAAGGAGCAAAGGAAAAGTGGCCATTTGGGGGGTGCAGGATTTGACCCTTCGCACTATTTTGTTCACCATTGCTCATATGGTTGGGAGCACTGCTCCACACATGGCTCTCTAGAGATACTTTTAGTATGCCATAGAGTGTACTGAACCTCAGGTATTTAACTAGGCAGATGTAGTCCTTCGTAGCGTGAAGAGGCAGTTGACTAAATGCAGGAGAGGCGACCTGAAGCAATTCGGGTATGGGTCATTGTTGGTGTCCTTCTTTCTTGAGAGGGTCCCCTTAATGAGGTTGCAGGTTGAGTGGGGTTTACCAGCTCCAAAGGATCTGAGAATGCTGAGGTGGTGTAACCTCATGGCCCGGCATGTAGTTGGACCAATCATTAAATACAATGATTCCTTCTTTGACTGGTTGCGNGACCACAGATGCTGATGGTCGATGATTATGCCTATGTCGGGTTGGAATTCCGAGGGGATCCAGACTTGGCTCTTCTCGAGGGTTCTCAGTGGGGGGATCTCGGTAAGAAGTACACATTTTTTAGTTTTTAAATGTTTTTGTGAATTTTATCATATGCAAATGTTTTTATGTTCGTCCAAGGTCTAATTACAAAAATTATTTTTTGATGACATAGATGTGGGGCCTTATCAACCTCCAGGTACTTATCCTATTCAAAGACGAGGAGAGGTGGCTTCAGTTCCATGATGGGGCGCCAAAGATTATGAAGCAGTGGAACAAAACTTAGAGGGTTTGACTGCAGACATTCCAGACATGCCTCTTGGAGAGGTTCCGTGACATTATCAGCATCATACGGTGGGGGTGTCAGAGTCTATTGGCCGACTGCTTCGTAGGGTTGCTCAGGCGGTCGTGTGTTATCATGAACATCATCCATGATGTCACTTTGTTGAAGCTATGAGCTTCAGATTTTGAAATTTTGGTCCTTGAACAGAACTTTTTTGTAAAAAACTTTTTGATCGTTATATATACATATGGCTTCTATTGGCTTATCTTGTGTTGTGTAATACTTGTGATGTGATTTATTTAGAAATGACCCAAATGTCTGTCTAATACATAGTTAGCTAATGCATCAGTTAATGTATTTAGACATCTAGGAATATGTTGATACTCAATATAATCAAAATAACGTTCCAAGAGGCGAATTCGCAAATACACTTGTAACAAAGTAGGACTTCGAATAGCATAGACATTACTTAACTGTAGTACTACGAGCTGTGAATCGAGTCACACAACTAAGTGACGGATACCAAGTGAGATAGCATTGATCAACAATTTGATAATGGCTCTATACTCTACAATATTGTTGGTCGCACGGCCGAGGCACACACCTCGTAGACTGATAAGTTCGTTTGTAGGGGTGTAAATTGCCCACGTAGCAGAAGCAAGGTTCTGAGTACTACAGCTAGCACCATCAGCGAAGCCAATGTGAGGTAGCGAAGACTTTGACATATGGAAATCAAACACAATGTCACATAAGGGCAGAGACCAAATAACGAAAAAGCATACTACAGTAACACACAAGAAGTATGATACAATAAAATACAAGTACTTGTGCATAGGTGATCTTATGCATAGTACTTCTTTAAGTACAACCCATTTTTGGGTTCACTCAAAGGGATACCGTCGTAATCTACTAAATCGTAAGATCCTTTCTCCAAAACTCATCTAACGATATAAGGACCTCACCACATGGCTTCGAATTTTCCAGCTCCTAGCATATCTTGATCTTGTTCGTAGAGGAGAACCAGATCTCCTTTGGAGAAAATGTGAGGCTTGACATGTTTGTTGTATTGGGCCTTGACACGTTTCATCTGGACTTCTATGACTAGGGTAGCATCACGTCAAGTTTTTTCTAATCGCATGAGATACAATAGACGTTCTTCCTCGACAGAAGTGTTTGGTAGGAGTTCGACAGCTAGTTTTAAGGAGGGTATCTCGCATTCAATCGGGAGGATGGCTTCCAGACCATAGACTAACCGGAAAGGTGTAAACCCTGTAGCATACTTAACGGTAAGCCCACAATGCTGAAAACAACATTGTGTGCCAACTTGTTTTGTGAATCCCTATCATTCGTCGAAGCATGGTTATGAGAACTTTATTAATCGCTTCAACTTAGTCGTTGGCTTGTGGGTAATAGGGTGTTGAGTTTTCATGGAGAAGATCCAACTTTTCAGTGAGTTCGGACATCATGAAGTTTCTAAAGTGGCTACTGTGATCGGTAACGATAGCCTAAGGAACACCAAAATGAGCAATGATGTGATTGAAAATGAATAATGTTGCGGTCTTTCCAGTATTGTCAAATGTCAGCATCGCCTTGGCCCACTTCGTAAAATAATCTACGGCTACAATAATGTATCCATGCCCCCCGACCGAGTGGGGGTGACATGTCATGAAATCGATGCCCCATTTTTCAAAGGGACCAACAGAGACCACAGGGTGAAGAGGAGTGGGATGTGACCGTATCTTATGATTATAGGTCTGGCAAGCATGGCATTTTTGGACGGCAATGATGTAATCGTTAAATAAAGAAGGCCAAAAATACCCTGCTTGTAATATCTTCTGGGCAGAAGCATACCCGGACATATGACCACCACAGGCTCCAGAATGGCAGTCATGTAAGGCTTTCTCGGCTTCGTCGAACATGAGGCAGCATCAAAAAACTGAGTCAATCCCACGACGATAAAGAGTACCCCCAAGGATAATATATTGACGGGCTTGGTAGCGTATTCGACATTGATTAGTACTGGACAAATTGGGCTGGAAAGTCTGGGTTTGAATATATATGATGATATCGCAATACCAAATATCATCGGAACTAATTAGGAAAAGGGATTCATCAGGTAATGAATCAGCTGCTACATTTTCCATTTCAGAGTAGGGAAAGTCGCATATCAACTCGGCAAACACTAAGGACTTCTTGGACTTAGCTCGTTCAAATTCCAAGTCAAACTCCTAGAGTATCATGATCCATTTGGAGTATTTTCCCCCTAGCAATTGATGTGTGAGAATGTGTTGCATAGGGTTGCAATTAGAAATCATTGTAGTCTTGTGAGAGAGGATATAGTGCCAGAAGCCTTGAACTGCTTGGATGGCTACCAAGGCCAGTTTTTCGACATGTAAATACTTGATTTCAATAGGTGTCAGACTTCGACTCAAGTAATAGATAACATGTTCGTCATGAGAATCATCCTCTTGGATGAGAACCATAGCGATGGTGTAATCCGAGGCTGCGAGGTAGAGGAAATAATCGCAACTGTAATCGAGGGGGAAGAGAAGCGGAGCATGTGTTAGGGACAGTTTCAACACTTCAAAGGCTTTGTTTGTGATGGTATCCCATACAAACTCAAACCCCTTTTGGAGTAGTCACGTAAATCCACAAGTTATCTCTATGTAGTTCGGGATGAAACGACAAAGAAAGTTTGCTTTCCCTTGCAAACTTTGTAACTGGCGAAGTGTAGAAGGAGGAGGGATATTGAGAATTGCCTCAACCATTAAAGGATCTACCCTGATCCCTTGACGTGAAACAATAAAGCCTAGAAGTAGGTCGGATTCTACGCAGAAAATGCATTTGTGAGGGTTCAAGTGTATATGATAAAACCGACAGTGGAGGAAAATGGCTCAGAGATGGATTGGATGATCGACCTAGCGTATGGAATGAGTGGGTAAGTCATCAAGATATGCTTTCATGATGTGCTTGATATCATGGAAGGCATAAGACATAGCGCGCTGAAAAGTTGCGTCAGCATTCTTGAGACCGAAAGGAAGTTTTCGATAGGTGAAAGTGCCCTAAGGACAAATGAAGGCGGTTTTGTGTTGATCCTCAGGAACAATATTGATTTGATTATATCCGGAGAAACCATCCATCAGAGAGAAGATTTCACTTCCGGTGCAATCGTCGACAATCTGGTCGATGAAGGAAAGTTATATTTGGGACAATCTTTGTTGATATCTCTATAATCAACACATACACGGATTGTGTCTTGTTTCTTGTCGATTGAGACAAGATTGGAAACCCAGTCAGTGAGGGCCACTAGGTAAATAAAGTCGGCTTTGAGAAGTTTCTTGACTTCAAGATTGATAGCAGCCACTTTACGTGGGTGAACCGGATGAAGGCGTTGCCTAATGGGTTTAGCATCTGGGTATGTCTTGATCTCATGTATCACAATGTCGGGGTCGATACCTAGCATTTCTTCATAGCTCCAGGCGAAGATGTCACGAAATTATTTGAAAAGTGACTTATAGGTGATGATTTCATCAGGGGAACACGAAGCTCCGATATGCACATTTTTTACAATTCCAGGTTTGATGGATATGTCGAGGGGAATAGTGGGTGAGATATTGCTTAAGTTCCCTTCGGAAAACACATCGTGTGTAGATTCGGGAACGGTTGAAATGACGACAACGGTCGACGGGGTCGAGATCCGTTGGTAGCTCTCAATGGTGTGTTGTTCCAGGAAGAGGATGGAACGGTGATGTCCATCGTTCCAAGGGGCGTCTTCCATGACAGAGATAATCATCTTGTCTGTGGGAAAAATGACACGGAAAGGATCTAGAGATAACTCACCAAGAGAGGGAGTATAAGGGGTTGCCGATTGAATGGCCTGATAGGCATATTCAACTAGACTCAAAGGCATTTTGTCACCGTAACGAAGATGATCGTGGGGTTGGGTACCATCCATGGGTCATGAGACGCAGGGGTTCCATGAATCGAGGTGGAGATCATGTTGATTGGAGTGACAAACGAGTGTGGAATATCGGGTGGGGGAATGGGGAAGGTACCCATTAACGAAGAGTCTTTGAGAAGACCTACACCAATGTTCTCTTAACCTGGTGGGGTTTTAGCAATGAATGGTATGTTGTCAGTACGCGTATCCGAGTTAAACAAGGCTAATTGGTTGACAGTGATTACCTTTCCTTGATGCGGGAAATGTACAACATGAAAGAGAGTTGACACCACTGCACGCATGGAATCGATCCAGCTACAGCCAAGCAGAAGATTGTAATCGAGAGGAGCATCAAAGACTTCCACTTCAACTTGGACCGTTTTGCCTTCTAGCATGATTGGCAATGAAGGAAGGATATTGTAAGGCTTAAAACCAGAGCCATTGAAGGCTTTAAGTGTGTTATGGGATTCAGTCAAAGAGGCAGAGTCGATGGCTTTCTAGTAGGTAACAGACATGACACATGTCGAGGCACCTTGGAATGAACGCGAGTTGAGGGGGTAACCTTGGAATGTGATCTTCCAAGTCAATAATTATTAAATTCGTGTCCATTGGGTCGATTCCACCAATAGCTTTCAACAGTGCCTTCTGTTGCATGGAACAACTTTGAAGGACTTCGAGGGCTGACATCGTGGAAGGTGCTTGGGCCAGATCTTCAGCAATGTTGTAGTTATGGGCGGCACGAGCATGAGGATTGAAAGTTGATTTTCGAATGATGCCCTTTGGAGGGGGGCAAAGAACTGTGTTAAGGCTTGGTCGTTCGAGATGAAGAGGACCGTTGGTAGGTGGAGTCGCGAGAGAGGGTTGGACCAATGAAGGAGGTATATCATCAACCTTCTCTTTAGAGGGAGAATAATCTTTGGCTCGAGTGGTGAGTGCGATGTCATTCTTCTTTGAATCGCCAGTACGCATTAATACATAGATGTAGTATAAGGGGAAGGTTGGTCATGAATGAACAATTGGGCCTGTTGTTGAGAGGGAAAGGGTTGGGACACAATGGCTGGAGCAGGTGGTTTCGGGGCCCCTTGAAGGAACTTAGTAACCTCGGTGCATCGTGGACAATCCTTCATGTAGTGATCATCACCACAGATAAGACAAGGGTATCGGGGTTTGTGCTTATACCTATCATCAACAGGTGGAGTTTTGGTTTTCTCTGCTTGTGAACTATTTTTTTCCTCCTTATTCTTCCCTTTCCCCTTTCTGGATTTGTTTTTACCGGCTGGGGTAGATTGAATTGCATTTACCTCAAAAGTCTTGCCGGTGGGAGGGGTAGGAAACAGAGCATTTTGAATATTAGAAGAAGCAGGTTTGGGGTTGGTGCTTGAGGTGGA
>SNQJ01S0176721.1:0-19918 GCA_010110895.2 Picea sitchensis | reverse complement strand
ATAAGTTGCATGCACCCAGGTTAACACATGTCTTCCTGAAGCTGCATGAGATCCACTTAACACTCGCCCCCTTTCCCCAAGAGCTTAGGAAAACACGATTATGTCAACCTTAGCCTTTTGGAAATAATAATATAATATTATCCCTTTACAGGTAAGCCCTCTAGCTTATCCCCTATTCCTAAACACTTAGCCCCTTCCCTTACTTACCTAGTGGAGCTTAGTCCCCTATAACGCTTTATTTGTGGTTGGTCTACACGCAATGGTGTAATTTTATTAATGATGTGTGTATTTACATATACAAAAATCAGGCTCATTCGTCTTAAGCATCTAGGCTCTCCGGCCTAATAAACATATACGTCTTTTATCTTATAACACTTGGCTCACCAGCCTATAAACATAATTACAATTCAGCAGGGGCTCGACCTTAGGGTGTTACAATCCCCTCCCCTTGTTTTTGCACTATCCTTACTGCAACTTATTTACACAATAACAACAAGATTTCCAAAAGATTAAAAAAGGTGTGGGTACTCTGCTCGCATAGCATCTTCATGCTCCCATGTTGCGTCCTCAGGACCATACCAGGTCCACTGGACTCTTACAAGCCCTATGTCTTGATTATGTAGCTTCTTGCTTTTTCAGTCAAGTATGCATACCAGATGCACCCAAAAAGTGCTTTCTTTCTCTACCTCAATCACATTCCAATCGATAACATGATTAGCATGAGTTATATATTTCTTAAGCAATGAGACATGAAATACATTATGTATAGGCATAGATGCAGGAAATGCAAGCATATAAGCTACTGAACCAATCCTCTCTAGGATTTCAAATGACCCACAATATATGGCTGCCAACTTGGAATAGTTTCCTATCTTTAGGGAACTTCCGTTAGCCTTCACCTTCAAGAATACATGAACCCCTACTTTAAATTCCTTGTGATTATTGTTCTTATCAACATAAATTTTCTGCCTGTCTTGGGAAACCTTCAAATTCTGTTTAATCTTCAGCATTTTCTCTTCCATTTCCTTGAGCAACTCTGGCCCAACCACTTCCCTATCAGCTGGGTTGTCCCAACTTACTGGGGTGTTGCACTTTATTCCATAAAGTGCTTCAAACAAGCTCATCTTTAGTGATGCTTGATACCCATTGTTATAGGAAAATTCTACCAAGTGTAGATAATCTTCCCATTTAGATGGTTTGTCCATCACATACGTCCTTAGCATATCCTCTATCACTTGGTTCACCCTTTCTGTTTTCCCATCAAACTCAGGATGATAGGTTGTGCTAAAGTTCAGATTTGTTTTGAACCCTTTGAATAACCCCTTCCAAAACTTTGAGGTAAACTTTGAGTCTCTGTTAGACACAATTGTCTTGGGTATGCCATGCAAGCATACTACTTCCCTCATATAAATATCATCAACATTGGTTTCCTTGTGTTGGGCCTTTCGTTTTTTGATAAGGAGTTGCACAAGAAGGACTATAGTCCCAGTTTTAGCCTAGTACGAAATGCACAAGCTTCAGAAGAAGATGGACAACTGAGCAAGGAGGAGCAACACAAATCATTTGCGAAAAGGGTAGCACAATGACAACAAAACAAAATCAGTTGCAACAGAACAAGAAAGTGTGCAAGCCAAAGCCATAAGACACGACTTAGCTTATATACAGGGATGAATATAATTGTAAAAGGTTGTTGATTTTGGTTGGTTGGTTAGTTGGTATCGAAAGTGTAAGGTTTTGGTCATAGTTGTTTTCTACTGTTGACAAGTCATATTTTTAGTCTGTAGTGTAATATTTACACCATTTTGGGAGTTAGCGCTCTGCGACATGAGTCTAGATCCAGGAGTCTATAACAGAGCGTTACCGCATATTTCTAAGATTTTAATTGAGAAAGACTTGAAGATGATATATGAAGAAGGATCCAAAATTTCAAAACATGTTGTGTATTTATGTGTTTATCCTTATGCAATGTATATTTACAGTACTTATTTATGGTTCATAAGTTCCATATGATGCATCTGTGTTTGAATTATTTTACGCAACATAAGTAGTTTCAGGTCTTGTGCATATGAGTTCAGATTTGTTCTATAGTCATATGTCTTGTGCAAGTTCAGGATGAATCTTGAAGGTTATGTGAATCCTCCTAAGTATTTTCCTTTCTCTTCCCTATCCATTTGTCTCAGCAGCACTTTGGGTGAGACTTCTTCTCTTCGAAGGAGATGAAAATGCCAGAGCTCTGGACTACTCGGTATCTTTTGTTGGTAACTTGAGAAGGACCATGGTCTGATCAAACTTGCGCCAACAAAATGCTTATGTTGTTAGGACCTGTGTTAAAAGGGAACCTGTAGGGAGGATGCTTCTGTGGATTCACAGATCTAATATTGACTAATGGTGGGAAAGAAACTGTGACACCTTCATATGGAAAGAAGTGGAGGTGAGAATAAAATCTATGGAAGATACCCATGAGGCAGTCTTTTACTCATAAAGATCAAGAAACCAGTACGCCATATTTCGGGTTAAGTTCCCGAAAGAACTTTTCCACTGGATAAATAGGCTCCAAGAAGCTCCAGAGTTCCAAGAATGAGTCAAGAGGAACTGTACTTGGGACATAGAAAGGATTGCAACACTTCATCGACTGGATCGTCCAGTCACACGAGCGATTGATTTCTGGGTCAATACCACATTAGAAGGATACATTATTGAGTTTGCAGCTGAGAATCACCAATATTTTTCACACACAGAGGAGGATTTCAAGAAATACGCAAGGGGAATACTGTTGAGAGAAATCCCCCTGTGGATTAATTTTTTCTTGATGGAAGAGGGGATGTTGACTATGTCCCTAACTGTGATGGCAGTGTAAACATCCTCGCTTGGGGTAGGGTGAGTTTAGGGTAGAGTCATGGCTTGAGAGAGGGGAAGGGTTCTTTGATAAGAAGGGAAAACAACAAGAAATGGACTCAAGAGATGAGCGAGCCTTGAAAAGAGCCACCATAGTTGAGAAGTGGTGGCGCAGCAAGATCAAGAAAGCAACAAGACAATCTGAGAAGTTGTGGAAAGGAGTCAAACCAGGAGAAGTAGAGGAAAGAAATATGGAAGAGTTGCAGAAGATGAGAAGACAGGAAATATTGTCTAGTCAAAGATTAAGTGAGAGAGAAGCGCAGAGAGAAAGAAGTCCATAGGAGGGTGGAAAAAAAGGAGAAGGTGTAGAAGTAAGAGAGGAGGAAGCTGACATGAATCTTAAATAAGAAAGAGAAGATTCATCCCCGATGATAGGAAAGATCAGGAATCCAGCTGAAGATACCACTCTAGAGGAAGAAAATGAGACTCCCAAGATCAAAGAAAATCGCCCCGAAACCATAGGTGCCAGCCCCAAATTTCCATACCCCAAGTGTCTTCTATACAAGTGGTAAGTTCAATACTACCTTCTTATGCTAGTTTTGTTCCAGTACAACTAGTTAGTCAATCAAAACAAGGAAGTGCGGGTACAGGAAGGATATTGGGATCCCTTGGTAGATTGCAAGCAGGACCGTTAGATTTCATTTTGATAAGAGCATCGAGATCAATAATGGTTGGTCACGTGGGAGGTTCGATTTCTCGATACCCAAAATTCTGGGGTAAGGGATATGAGGATGTTGAGAAGCACTGGTTCTTGTGCGAAGTAATTTGGAGATCCAAAGGGACTTCGAATGAGAATAAGTTGGTTTAGTTTCAGACTACCTTGAGAGCTCACGCTCTCAAGTGGTACATGAATATTATTGAGCTAGGAGTGCCAGGAATGCAGGGCCAAGTGTTCACACTTGGCCAGGTACGGACAAGGTTTATAGCAAAGTTTAAGCTGCCTCATTCAGAACAACAGGCTGTGTCAGAGTTGCGTGAGATTCAACAAAGGGAAGGTGAATCATCCTGGGAATACAAATAGAAGTTTAAATATGTGATAGGTAGGTTATCACATCCAATCCATGAGGAACATCAAAGAGAATGGTATATTCAGGGATTTCTACCTCTGACATGGATTCCACTAACACAACAATGGATAACCACTTTGACAGACATCTTGGAACAATCGATGAATATTGAAGCCATAGCGGGATATCCTGGGAGCCTGAGAGTGACCAGACCCCCAACAATTAGCAACTACATGGGAAAATATCAATGTTTAAAGAAAATATTCAAGAACTAACAATACCTAGACCAGGACAACTGGAGGTTTGGTGCACCAGATGTTATACAAAAGGACATTTGGTGAACGAATTTCCACGAATGAGGGGAATGGGACCTACTCAGAATCTGATGGGACCCTCACTAGGACCCATGGGATGAGTTGTGTAAGTGTCTATGAATTTACCATTCCACAAACTCACCCCGTATCATGATTTTCTAGGGAGCCAAGTAGTACCAACAGTTGAGTATTGTGAGATTTTCCTAATCCATGGGCATGGGCCGAGATAGTGCCCCATTATGCAGAAATATTTGACAGTACCAAATACAATACACTGTGAGTTCTGCGCATCTACCACACACACTACCAATCAATGTAGAGTGTTGGATGCACTTGCATATAGGTTGGACCGAACAACACTCAGAGTGAATGAAAACCCTCAGGGACCAAGAAGAGTTCGAGGAGGTGGAGCCGGAGGAGACTTCATAGGAGGAAGAAACAAGGGAAGAGGGCTAAACAGATGTTATAACTATTATGATAAAGACCATATGGCTAGAGATTGCCTCATCCAAGGCAGCCATGGTGCTCTCACTATCGAACCAATGGGAATGCAGCTGAGGATTGCCCAGAACTAATTGCAAAATGGGAAGATTGGGTACTTCAATGAGGAACTAACCTCATCAGTTCAGAAATCAAGAGAGTTGTCAAAGGAAAATTACCCAACCTCAATATCGTTACTTGAGGAGGATCAAAGACAAGAGCTGATGTTGATACTCTACCTAAGATCCAGAAAGAAGCACCTAAGGAAGACATGTATGACCCTCTAAAACAAAAGTTGTTCTTTAAAAATCCCATAGAAGTATTTTAGAATATCCCTAGCCCTGAGATGCAAGAGAAACCCCCACAACCTATTGTTTACCCTAATATTTCACAAGTCCCTTCTTCACCCCCTGCACCTAGAAACCCTGTAGTAACACCGAGACAACCTGAGAAACCTAAAAATGTAGTCGACCTTTGGTTTCAATTATTCTCTGACATTCTCGGGAATGACCAATTAATAGAGAATTTGCAAAATGCACTATACCTAGTTTTAGGGAATGAAGAACCCGCAGAAGCAAGAATAAGGACCAATCTTCCTGAGAAGAGTACTCAGAGGGTGCAGAGAAGGAAAGTACAAGCTGGAAAAGAATTCATACTAGTATCCCAGTTAGACTAATTTTAGATTAAGGATGTCATGTTGGATCTAGGATTTGATGTGAACATTCTTCCTAAAAATATTTGGGAAGCCTTAGGAAAACCCCAGTTGACATATTCCCCAATCCTACTAAGGATGGCGAACCAGTATTGTATTTTCCCCATAGGAATACTGGAGAATATGGAAATAGATGGTGTGGGAGTGAAGACTATAGCTGACTTTGAAGTGACTAAGATCATGGGGGATAAGGATCCTTATCCTGCAATACTTGGGATTTATTGGGCCTATGACAACTATGCAGTAATAAACCTAAGGAAATACACTATGACATTTGAAGAAGATGGAATCAAGGTAGTTCAACCCTTGGATCCATATGTAGGCCCAAGATATACAGAGCCAACAAATAATAATATGGAGGGAGAAGACTTGGATCAGTTGTACACTATAATAGATGGAACAAGAGACGATTATATAAATCCTATTGTTGATGGATCAGTAAGTTGGAGGATAATACAGTCAGTGGATGAAGATTCAGAACTGGCATTTGACATTTGGCAGCAAGGCTCATACGAAAGATTCTCAAGGAGATGCGCAACTGTCAGAGAAACTAGATGGGTTAAGAACGAGGTCAAATAACACTCAGTATATGATGGTACCTCGGGACTTAATAGTTTTCTACTCAGCATGGAAGAAAAGGTAGTAGAGTATCAAAGGATATCAATACTAGATTTATCCCTCTAGGATACCCCTGCCAGATGGTGGGACAATCATAAAACCTTACTCAGAAATTTGGACGATGTGAAGCAAGCTATCAAGTATAGGTTTCAGAATAAGGAGCAACTAGAATCAGAGATGCAGATGAATTTCCAAGCTGTGCAACTATTCAGTGGAGAATATGATCCTAGAGCACATATTGAACAATGCGTGACCCAGTGGCAAGTTGCGAAAATACCCTCTCGCTTCTGGGTTCAAGTATTTTCCCACTCACTAGGTCCAATCTCGAAAGATTGGTTCATACATGAAGAAACAATAAGACATACCAACGACTGGAAAATGTTGGCAGATCACTTTTGCAAGGACTTCTCGTTTACAAGTACCTTGATCTTGAAGTAGTCCCGCAAAGAATTAAAGAATTTATTTTTATAGACAATAGTAATCAGAAATCAAACCTAGTGGTATGTGCAAGATATAGCCGAGAACTTCAAACTAGTATTCACCTAACCTCAAACAAAAATCCTATAGAATGCTATAAGATTAGCATGGATTCAGAAATCCCAGATGATTTAGAGAAATTGAGAAACCTAGCCATTAAAGAGATAGAAAGGAACAGAGAAATCCAGAACATCATACCCAGTCAGACTGATAGTTCCTATAATCACCCATTAAAGTTGCGCAAAGTCAATATAGGGGCCATAAAAAAACCTAAGATAGCTATGATGGGAGATTACTGGGATGAGTAGATTAGTAAAGAAATACAGAGTTTGTTGTAGGAATATGAGGATATGTTCCCAAAGACCTTTTAATATTTAAAGGGGATCAAAGGAGTTATGGGAGAAATTAAAATTGAATTAAAACCGAGATCAAATACTGTGAGACATAGACCATACTGCCTTAACCCTAGAGTAAAAGAGAAGGTTAAAAAGGAGATAGACAAGATGTTGGAAGTTGGACTTATTGTTTCAGTGGAAGAAGCAGAATGGGTCAACCCAATAGTCATCCAAAGCAAGAAAGGCACAGAGGATATCAGGGTCTATGTAGACTATAGAAGCCTTAACTCTTTCTGTCTGAATGACCCTTTTCCAACACCTTTTACTGATGAGGTGCTAGAACAGGTTGCGGGGAAATAAGCGTACTCATTTACAAATGGATTTTCAGGGTACCACGAAGTAAGGATTGTTGAAGAGGACAAAAATAAGACCACATTAATAATAGAATGGGGGTCTTTCACATACAATGTGATTCCATTTGTCTTAAAGAACGCCCCTGTAGTTTTCGATAGGATTGTAATAGCATCTTTCAGAGAGTTTATTCACAATTTTATAGAATTTTATATGGATGATTGGACAATATATAGTTTTCTCAAGGAACAGATGGAGTTGGTTCTCTAAAACCCTCAGCAGTGCGTAGAGTTGTTGCAACTCTGCTTAGAAAGAAAAGAGGTTCTAACACTTCTTCCATCAACGTTGAGGTTGAGGCTGCTACCAGGATCATCCACAGGGGAGGAGGAAGTGGAGACTCCTTCAGAACACTCAAATACCAATGGAATTCCACTGCAGACTTGAGCACCTAGGGATGTAGCACCATCTTTTTCTGACCTTGTACAGTGGCCAACAACACACTTGGTTGGAATTATCAAAGCATCAACTGAACAATTGGAGAAAAGGCTCCAACAGGCCGAGACGTCTGCCAAGGTCACAAGGGAGGAAGATTTCCTTGCGCAAGAATCCATACAACAAGAGGAACATGCCAAGATCCAGGTCAAGAATAGACTAGAAAGAGTCCAAGAAAGGCTTGTTGAGGCCTGGCCAAAGATTTGGAAGGTCACAACCCAACTTACCGAAGCTAGCGATGCAAGAGAGCCGGAGCATCAAGTTGAACTTCTCTATTGATCATGGTCACAATTGGCCATTCACGCTGAGCATATGGAAGTGTAGTTGTGGAAAAATCAACAAGAAGCAAAAAAACAACCTCAGAAGCTGCAGGAGAAGATGGAGAAGTTAGTGATGGAAGGTAACAATGCCCGATAAGCACATAAGCGCATAGTTGAGTGCACAAAGATATTCAGGGAAGTTAGCGATTGGATGGGCATCATTGCTAGATGCAACCAAAAATTGGAGTATGTGCGCACCAGAATCCAGGTGTTGAATGAAGAAGTTGCAACCATGATGGATCCGCTATAGAAACAACAGAATTTTGACTAGATCCAGTCGGAGAACAATGAACTGAACGCTCTATTTGAGGCGCAATCCATAGATAATAAGGAGTTGTGCGACTTTCTCCCTGTCATTCAGAAAGTTTATATGCATATGCATCAATTCGATGCAACAACAGATTTTGAATGGAACTCATTGCTCACATCCAATCCCAAGGGATGCATTACATATGCGACACAATAGTTCGTCGTTGAGGCCTCACTCCTTGCTAGGAAGTGGCAGGATAAATTTGGAAGCTTCCAAGAGGTGAAGAAGTGGGCCTTGGAGTTGGTCTCATAATTGGGCCCTTCGTTTGAAGAGGAAAAAGAAGATAAAGCGCAAGCAGAAGAGAAAAAGAAAGAAGAAAAGGAGGACAAGGGAAAACAATAGTTGCTCCTGGAAGCTGCAAAAGAGTCGAGTACTTGACTCGAGGGCAAGTAAAGGTTTGTGGTTAGAGCCTGTTGGGACCTTCATTTTTGGATAAGGAGTTGTGAAAGAAGGACTTCAATCCCATTTTTGGCCTAGTATGAGGTTGGCAAACTTCAGAAGAAGACGGACAACAGAGCAAGGATGGGCAATAAAAATTAGTTGCGAAAAGGACAGCGCAATGACAACAAAGAAAAAGTGGTTGCAACAGAACAAGAAAGCGTGTAAGCCAAATACAGAAGACACGATTTAGCTTATATATAGGGATGAATATAATTGTAAAAGGTTGTTTATTTTGGTTGGTTGGTTAGTTGGTATCAGAAGTGTAAGGTTTTGTTCATAGTTTTCGTCTACTGCTGAGAAGTCAAATTTTGAGTCTATAATGTAATATGTATAACATTTTGGGAGTTAGAGCTCTGCGACATGAGTCCATAGCCAGGAGTATGTAACAAATCACTACCATGTATCTCTGAGATTGTAATTGAGAAAGACCTGAAGACGATATATGAAGAAGGATCCAAAGTTTCAAAATATGTTGTGTCTTTCTGTGTTTATCCTTATGCAATGTATATTTACAGTACTTCTTTATGGTTCATAAGTTTCACATGATGCATCTGTGTTTGAATGTTTTTCCACAACATAAGTAGTTTCATTCCTTGCACATATGAGTTCAGATCTGTTCTGTAGTTAGATGTCTTGTGCAATATCATAACGAATCTTGAAGGTTTTGTGAATCCTCCTAAGTATTTTCCTTTCCCTTTCCTATCTATTTGTCTCAGCAGCGCTTCAGGTGAGACTTATTCTCTTCAGAGGAGATAAAAATTCCAGTGCTCTAGACTACTCAATACCTTTTGTTGGTAACCTGAGAAGGACCCTGGTCTGATCAAACTTGTGCCAACACCTTGTAAGTAGTATTCAATGGAATAAAATGGGAATCTTTAGTAATCTTGTCCATCACCACCATGATTGCATTATGCTGCTTGCTTGTTCTAGGAAATCTTGTGATGAAGTCCATTGTTACAACTTCCCATTTCCACTTAGGAATGGGTAATGGTTGTAGAAAACATGTTGGGTGTGTATGCCCAACCTTTACATTTTGATATTCCAAGTATTTAGATATGTATTCAACAATCTCCCTCTTCATTCCTGACCAATAATATTGGATCTTGACTGTTGAAATTGTTTTATGATATCTTGGTTGTCCTGCATAAGGTACTGTAGGTTTTCTTCTCTCTGATTTATACCTTTAACATGATTGACCCAGGCTCAAGTCTATTGGGGTTCCAGAAAAGCCTCTAAAACTATGTGCCCTCCTGGTAAACCAGAAGGCAATGTGGTACACAGAGTGCACTACACAGTCTCACCTGAGATACTCTTAATGGCTGAATGCAATACTCAAGTGCTTGCAGTCTAGGATTGAAGGGAGATATGAGAAGTGTACGTTGAGAGTTCTATTTAATTATTAAATAAATATACCGTCAATCTCATTTGTGCATGTAAGGTAACTAGATCCATGGATTCATTCATACATTATTCTAACAATTACTAAATAGTAAAAGGAAGACACAAGCATTCAATCAAATAACATAGGTTTTATCGTGGTTCACCCCCACCTAGGCTACATCCACAAAATTATGGATCTCAAGCTCTTTTATTATGGTAGTTCCAAAACTCCAGCACCATGCGCTTTACAACGCATCCTCAGTCGGGTTGAGATCTATTATAAGGAGGACTATATCACACCAGGATTCTCATCCTGTGATCTAACCCTCAATATAGACCCTTCTGACCCTCTACATCTCAACAACTTACAAAATTGGGTTGTAAGATAGAAGTATTACAAACTAGATACTCCTTCTTTCCACTCTGAACAACAACGTCTTAAAAATTATATATCTCCTTCTTTCCTCCTAGGTATCTATATATATACATTTATATCTTATCATCCATTACAATGTATTACAAAAACCCTAACCCTAGCGTCGTTAGGTCTTCCATGCATGTGCACGTGCTGCTCTTCCTTCCAGCTGTCGCTTCCCTCATGCGTGCCTTTCTTCCCAAAATAGCCTTTCTTTCTGATTTAGCCTGCTTCCAAAAGGTACATTGTGCATTTCTTTTAAAATATCACTCCTTAATTAAGAAAAATGGGGTACATAAACTCTGTTTCTGTATAAGAGAATTCCATCAATTCCCAATTCATAATCCTTGACTTTCTGTTGCATGTTACCTTATTGTAATTTTGTTACCAATTCCATGTACTGTAAATCTGATTTTGCAGCCTCCACAATTATATCTTTCAAATCTGATTGGTACATGCTAATGAATATAGCATGAAACTCATGCACTCTTCTTTTGAGTGCATCAACGACTTTGTTATCTTTCCCCTTGATATGATTTATATCAAATTCATACTCACAGAGGAATTCCAACCATCTTATTTTCCTAGCATTCAAAGTAGGTTGATTAAACAAATACCTCAGATCATTATGGTTTGTCCTCAGCTCAAAATTATTTCCCATGACATAGTACCTCCACTTCTTCAAAGCATGCACTATGGATGCTAACTCCAAATCATGAGTGGCATAGAGCCTTTCATGCTCTTTCAATTTTCTAAATTTGAAACATATTACAAATCCGTTCCGACTAAGGACTCCACCAATTCCTTCTTTGCACGTGTCTGTGAAAACCAAAAAATCTTCATCCGGATCTGCAATCTTCATAATTGGAGCATTCGTTAACAACTGCTTCAATTGTTGGAAGCTCATTTCACATTCTTCTGTCCATTGAAACTTTTTCCCCTTCCTTTGCAAGCAAGTGACGGGATGAGCAATTCTCGAAAACCCTGCAATTAACCTTCTATATTAGCCCACTAGACCCGTGAAGGATCTGACTTCTATCACATTCTTAGGTGTTTTCCACCCTCTAATGGCTTCTATCTTCTCAAGATCCATTGCTATCCCATCTTCTGATATGATATGCCCCAAGTAGTGAATCATGTTTTGATAAAATGAACACTTTCTTAATTTGGCATACAATTTATGCTCTCTTAGTACTTGCAAAATCATCCTCAAATGATGCTCATTCTATTCTTCTGAATTGGAATATACAAGGATGTCATCTAAAAAGACAATGACAAACTTGTCCAAATATTCCCGGAAAACACCATTCATAGGCACATGAAAACAACTGGTGCATTTGACAACCCAAATGTCACCACTATGAAATCATAATGACCATACCTTGTCCTGAAGGCGGTATTGATGATATATTCCTCTTTAATACTTACCTAATAGTATCCCAACCTAATATCAATCTTTTAAAATATCCTTGCATCCCTCAACTGATCAAAGAGATCATCAATCCTTGGTAGAGGATACTTTTTCTTTATAGTCACTTTGTTCAACTGTCTGAAATCGATGCACAATCTCAATGTCCCATCTTTCTTCTTCACAAACAAGACTGGGGCACCCCAAGGAGACAAACTTGGGCATATATACCGCTTATTCAGAAGTTCTTCAAGATGCATTTGGAACTCCTTCAGCTCTGGTGTGCTAATTTTGTAGGGAGTCTTTGACATTGGAGTTGGTTCAGGCATTAAATTTATAAATAAATCAATATTTCTCCTTGGGGCTAGTCCTGGTACCTCCTTGAACATGTCTTCAAAATATTCTAGGACTACATGATCCTCCAGAATTTTCTCCTTATCCTTAGATGCTTCCTCCATATGGGTTGAAATTATTTGACATCCTTTTTTGTAACACTTCTTCATATGCATTGCTGAAATTTCTCTGATAGCAATTTCCCTAGGAATTCCTTGGACTGTTCTCTGATTTCCTTCCTAATCTAGGAAATTGAATGCCTTTTTATGATAGTATAGGATAGCATGATGTTGGTCCAACCAATCCATCCCAATTAGAAATTCATAGGAACCTAAAGGCAAGATGTTCAAATCTACCCTTGTGCTCATTCCATTCATGTCCATAAGACATGACTTAACCATCTCATTAACTTTTCTTTTGGCTCTGGTAGCCAGCTGCACCAACCAAGAGTTTTCATGTTTGTTTCTTGGAAAATGCAAACTTTCCAACATCTTAGGATATATATAACTATGACTAGCTCCTGAATCAATTAAAATAGTAATGGTTTGTTTGTTGATCATACATTCCACTTCAATCATATGTGACTGATAATCTGCTTGCTTGTTGTCCAGGACTGCATAGATCCTGGGCACACTTCTTCCCATGTCCTCCACTATTTTAGCTTGCTGAACATTGTGAACAACTCTCACTTTGTCACTTTTTTGAGGGAATTCTCTAAAAATATGGTCTCCTTTACAACCCCAACATTGAATAGGTGGTTGTCTTGGCCTTTGACCACCTGTCT
Source organism: Picea sitchensis (assembly GCA_010110895.2). Taxonomy (NCBI): domain Eukaryota; kingdom Viridiplantae; phylum Streptophyta; class Pinopsida; order Pinales; family Pinaceae; genus Picea; species Picea sitchensis. The sequence goes on along the minus strand of SNQJ01S0176721.1, from coordinate 6,846 downwards.
CAATCGTTATAGGTTCTCTATAAGTTTTTTGTCCCTGAGGATTGTTTCTGAAGTATGGTGTCTTAGCTCCCTTCTTCCTCTGATCCATCTTGAATTTCTTCTTGTCTTCCCAAGCTTTTTGGAAATTTGGCCTTGCGTTTTGCTAATCATATAGGAACTTAGATCTCCTTATGGTATTCTCTAATGTTTTGGGATCATCATATTGTATTTTGTAACTGATCAATGATGGACAACCACTCAAATACCTCTGAATATTAACAACTTACAAAATTGGGTCATAAGACAGAAGTATTACAAACTAGCTACTCCTTTTTTCCACTCTGAACAACAACCTCTAAAAAAGTATATATCTCCTTCTTTCCTCTTAGGTATATATATATATACATTTCTAGCTCATAAACCATTACAATGTATTAGAAAATCCCTAACCCTAGCATCATTAGGTCTTCCATGCATGTGCGTGTGTTTCTCTTCCTTCCATCCATCGCTTCCCTCGTGCATGCTTTTCTTCCCAAAATAATATTTCTTTCTGATTCGGCCTGCTTCCAACAGGCCCCCAACACTAACATGTGCTTCATCGATCTCTCTTGTGATCACTTGGAACTTCTCCTTGAGCTCCGTTGCCTACCTTTGGGCCCTGAAATATTCTCCTTAAGTGTGTCCAATATCTGCACTGCAATCTCGTCGCTGACCATCCTTGCAAATTCTTCCTGGGTTTGTGCCATATATGTTTTATCTTCCTCTACTTGTGCAACGATCTCTACTGCTCGCTCCTGGAGCAGTTCCATTTGATCCTAGCACTCCTTTTTTTGTGTCTGCACAGTTATGAGTTTTGCATGTAGTTTCTTCATATCCTGTTCTCCTTTGACGTGCTATGTGATTGACATTGTATTATGCCTCTGCTTGAGGTCTTTGATAGCTACACCTATCTTTTCACCTTCCTAGTCCCACTACTGGACCTGTTGATTCTCTTCCATCTTTATCCAGAGTTATGTGGATTTCTCGAACAAGTCAGTTGTCGCATGGACTTGTCGCTCTATCTCCTTTATCTATTTTGTTTCCTCCTGCTTTGTTTTCTCCTTCACCGTTGGTGGAGTGGTGGGTATGATTTGCTCCGAGAGATGCTCGATCTCCTGTTGGTATTGATCGATTTTCTGCAAAATCTCATCAATCTTTTTTGTCACCGTGAGTTCGATCATCTGCGCATTCTTTGGGATTTTCTTGTAGGCTACGACGAATTTTTTCTCCATCCCCTTCACGCGTTCCTTCTTATATTTGGTCTCAATCTTGGCCTGCTCAAGTACCAATTCTATCCCATCCTGATTGTCCTTTGTCTACTACAATTCCACTGCATCTGTGCATGCACGAGACTGTACCTCCTGTGTAACATTGACCTACATTTTATACAAGGATTTTGTTGGTATCCGCGTTAATACCAATTGTAGTTGAGCCAAGTCCTTGAGGGGTTTCTACCCCATGATTTCATCCATGTGAAACATGCTAGTTGTGACGTGAAATGTTGAGCTCAACTGTGTTGTCATCTGGATCCTGTCTTTCTCTCTTGATCCAACTTCACCTCCTATATGTGATGTCGAAGATCCTGTTTCTACACTGTTGTCAGCTGCCTACGTTGTATGTCAGGTCTTCTTCAATTATGTCCCTTTGGCGCGCAAAATTATCGAAATCCTCGACTTAGCGATCCTAGATCATTTGGGCTACCATGTTTGCATCATCCTCAGTGATCGTGTATTCTAGGGGCGTTTTGTGTGCCTTCTCCTTCTTGAGCACACCTCATGTCTGGGTGACTGGCCTCTTAGTCTCACCTTGATCTTGTGGAGTAGCACTTTATGGATTTCCATGTGTTGCCTCATTCTGTTTCTGTTGTACTTGTGGTGCCTGTGTGTTGTTCTTCTTCCCCATCTGAACGCCTATCATGGATGTCCCCCCTTTCTTCTGTTGTGCCTTGTTCTAACCTGTCCTTGGTTCTTGGGAACTGTTAATTCCTCAGGCTATGTCTGTTCTTGCCTTACCTCCTCAGCATGTGTGTGTTCCTGTATTACCTCCTCCTCCTTTATCTTTGTGGGTATTTCTTGAGTGAGGAATGGAATCCTCCATTCATCTTCCCAATCTGTGATGGCCATTTCTATGTTCACCTCCATAATGAAATAGCGCAGTTGTAGCCATTGATTTTCAAGGTCTTTCCGTGCCTGGATCCACATCACATGTCTAGTAGCTTTGAAGTTGGCTATGCCCTAATACTGTGTGATCGCTTCTGTTGTTACCCTCCAAGTGTTGGAGATGGTGTCCTATATGTCATGGAGATAACCTTCGAATATAGTTGCATTCGCTTTTTTTTTTTGGAGTCTGAAGCGGCTCTGAGCGATAAGTATCATGCTTCATGGCAGGGTTTGATTCTAGTGGAAAAATATGAATACTTCGGCTCCTTCCATCTGATCATGCCTACTAGAATGAGTATCCATGAGTAATGAAATTATATTCCCAGATCCTGCATGTCCTTGCAGTCGTCTAGGAACAAATTCAACAAATAAGGGGCCCAACTGAGTGTGGTTCCCTGGTGGTAAAGCTTTTCGTTCATCGATATCAGTTGTCTCTGCAACCTATGCAACCTTCACTCTCTTCTTTGTATGCTCTCTCGCTTTGTGCCTTTCCCAATTTCACAATAACCTTTCCACTCTCACATTCTTGTTTTGTACCAACGTCGTGTGAAGATTGTCGGAGAAGTTACCGCGATTATGGTTTAATTGAACCATCGGTTCCTTCATAATTTCCATTGATCTCCCTTGTTGTCGCCATTTAGCACGATTAATGTGGCATCCCGTTAGTCATTTCTTGCATTCAATTCCAATAGTCATCGTCAATTGGCGCTTCTTTTTCCATATCAGTCGTTTTCACTTATTCCCTCTTTGTAGTGACCATTGGCCTTGTTTCCATCATACTAGCATTTTCGAGCATGCATGCTCCTTCTAATTTTGGTGCACTATGCCTCTGTTGTTACCTTTTGATGTCCTGCACTATATCTCTCTCTTTGTTTTTTTAATTGCATAGTGACTTTCAAGTTGTTGGTGTTTGATTGTCTGCATATAGATTCAGTCAGCTCCCATTGATCATCCCTCTGATTTATTTGACTCCCAAGTACTTCAACTATACATCTCCCCCATCTATGATAGTGTTTACCTCGTATGGTCCTAACCAATGCATTTTGAGTTTTCCTTGGTGTTGAAGGGATTTATTGTCATACATCAACACTAAGTCTCCTTCCTTGAAATTTTTCCTCTTGATATGTCTATCATGCCAATATTTGTCCCTTTCTTTCTGAACTTCTTGGTGGAACCCTGATAGGATCCTATCTTCCTCCATTATCATTAGTTGATTCAGCCTATCCTATATTGTGCCTCGTTCTTTCATGTTCGTAATTTTTGCTACGCACAAACTGGGTACCAAACATTCCAATGGAACCACTGCTTCTTGTCCATATACCAATCTAAATGGCATGTGTCCTGTCAACTTCTTGCATGTGGTCCTATATGCCCACAATATTGCTGCTATTTTTAGGTCCCAATCGTCCCTATTAACATTACATAACTTTGTCAGTGCATTTTCCAAGATTTTTTTAAAGGATCATACTATTCCATTTTCCTGTGGGTGATATGGTGTACTCTTTTGATGATGAACTTCAAATTCCTTAGTCATAGCCTTAATAGTACTTTTAATGAAGTGAGTGCCTTGGTCACTCATAAAAATAATTGGGCAACCAAATCTATTGATCACATGATCAAATAGGAAGTGTGTGGTTGTCTCTGCGCTGTAATATTTGACTGGTTTTGCTTCCTTCCATCTTGTTAGGTATTATTTTGCAGTGATAATGTACCTTGATCCTGTCCTATTGGTGTGTGGGTTAATTGATCCCACAAAATCTATTGCCCATTTTTCGAATACCTCTGAAGTTACCTGTGGTCGTAGGGGCATCTCATCCCTTCTATTCAGTTTACCAACCCTCTTACATACATCACATTTATGGAAGTACTCTTTCAAGTCTCTGTGAATGGTTGACCACCACAGTCCTGCACGTAATACCTTCTTCACAGTATATTTTTCTACGTAGTGTCCTCCTGCTATTACCTCATCAACTTCTACTAAAATCCTTGGTCGTTCATGTTTTAGCACACATCCTCTCAAGATGATATCTGTGCCCATTTTGTATAAGTGTCCTGCAATCAGCTGATAGTCTACAACCCAGACTACCAGGTTTTTCTTCTACCCAGTGTTGTATTCCTATGGTGCAGTCCCTGTACTCAAGTACTGGATGATTTCTACAAAGTATTCATCGACGATCTTGAATGAAAATAATTGTGCGTTCAGAAATTTGTCCTCTAGATTTGTAGGTTATTCTCCTTTCACGATCCTTGACAGGTGGTCTGGTCCTGCATTCATCTTCCCTGGTTTGACTATTACTTCAAAATAAAATTATTGAAACAACAGTAGCCATCTGCAAACTATCTCCCCCCCCCAACACTGGCTTGTTGACTAGGTATTTAAGCGTTGAATGATCTGTAACATCTTAAAATGTTTCCCCAGTAAGTAGTGTCTGTACTTCTAAGGCACGTAGACCATAGCTAGGCCTTCCCTCTCTGTAGTATTGTAGTTCTGCTCCGATTCTCACAATTTTCTACTAGAAAATGCTATAGGATTATCCAATTCTCTTGCTCCTCGCTACGCCAGAATAGATCCAAGTGCTATGGCCAATGCATATACATGTACGTGGAATGTATTCTCCCAATCTGGGAATACTAGTATTGGTTTTGTTACCATCTTTTCTTTCAGCGTATCTAGACCATGTTGGAAATCCTCATTCCAATGGAACTTTGTGTCTTTCCTTAGTAGTATCACCATTGGCGTGATGATCTGCACGTACCCTTTTATAAATTTCATGTAGTATCTTGTGTGTCCCAATGTTTCTCTTAGTTGAAGGATTTTTTTTTGTGGTGGCAAGTTAACTATTACTGTAATTTTTGCAGGATCTACTAGTAAACCTTGCTTACATACTATATGGCCCAATAGTATCCCAAACGGTGTCTCGAAGATGCACTTCTTGATGTTTAACGATATATGAAACTGCCTGCATATTTCAAACATCAGCCACAAGACCTCTACATGGTCTTTCAACAAACTGTAGACTTTCCAATCATCCAAGTATACCTCTATAAACTGGTGGATAAATTCTTTAAACGCAACTATGACTACTCTGGAAACTATTGTTGGTGCATTCTTTAGTCCAAACGACATGACCCTGTACTCGTAGGATCCCCATTCTGTAGAAAACATGGTATTGTATCTGTCTTCTGGTGCTATCTTGATCTGGTGGTATCCTTAGAATCCATCAGTGAATGAGTAAACTTCATGTCCTCCTACGTTTTCAACACTTCATTCGTGAAAGGTGTAGGGAACGTGTCATGTAGGCACTCATCGTTCAACTTCCTCAAGTCGACATATTCTTATCCCACCTTGTTTTTTCTCCTAAACTACCATTGGGCTTATCCATTCGGATTCTTCCACAAGTTCTATGATTCCGGCCTCCAACATCCTATCAATCTCAGCTTTGAATTTTTTCTTGTATATCAGATTTAGTCTATATGGTCATTATCTGATCAGTCTTGCCTCATCTTTGAGTGGTATCTTCATTTCACCTAGCTCTCCTTCTATGCCCTTGATTTCTGTGAATGTTGTGGGGAATAGGTCATTGTACTCATGCAATAACTCTATTATTCTTTCCACTGTCTGCTCATCCCAGTAGTCTCCGATGCTAGCCATTTTGGGATTCTCAACTATCCCAATGTTGAATTTCTTCACTTTGATCGACACAACAATTACTTCTAATTCTAGAGGTGGACCTTCCACTTCTCTTTTGCCTTTAGCTTCCTCAATATGAATATTGTGTGGGTCGTCTTCCTCTGTTACTTCTTCCTGCACATGGTAGCATGAAAACAGTTCTTTCACTTTGTGTCTATTCCATTGTTGTTCCTCTATTATGAGTTTGACTTATGGTTCATGAATGAATATAACCCCTCTTATTTTCTTAAGTGTTTCATCTATGTTGGGTTTCTCATGCTTGAATGAGAAAGTGACCGTAAAGTTCTTTTGTAGTATTGTCCAGCTCGTAGTTCCTCTACGCAGTTCCTGGTCCGTGTACCAGTTTATTGGTATGCCCTCTAATGTGTGTACAAAATGATAAGGCCATTCTTCTGGGGGTTTCATTTTCCACAACGCTCTACACTTCTCCACATGTTCTGCTAGTGACCCCTGTCCATTGTACTTCTTCTGTTGGTTGCTTCTTTATTCTGCGCCAAACCTTATGCGTAGTAATCGCTTACATTGGTACCAATCCTTGACTGTTTCTTTGTGTGTGCCCCACCATCTTGAGTGTTATATCTAGTGCTAAGAGTCTCTGATTTTATAACACTTTGTCTTCATAAAGTGTGAAGAATTATTCTAGATCGTTTACCCCATGGAAACTAGTTGGTTCCCTTATCTCCATAACTACCCATATTACTACGCAGTCTATTCTTGCGCATATTCTTGTGGAAACTTCGTCTAGCCTCTATTGCCAATTCTCTAAACATGTATCTGATTCTAACGCACATGACGTAATGCTCCACCAACTGAGTATCCCATCTACAGTTTGGTTTACGTAATCCTCATCTCGCACAATTGTTCAGTACAACTGGTTAATTTCCTCCAAGTCCAAGTAAGTAGGCTCTACAAACCTTTTCCCTTCTGATGGATCTAATGGCACAATGAACCTGTATTCTCTTGACTCAAATGTCATTT
>SNQJ01S0176718.1:0-19918 GCA_010110895.2 Picea sitchensis | reverse complement strand
CTGATACTGGTGGTAACTTGCGAGGAGGGAAATCTTAACACTTGACCTTGTATCCTTTGCCTCTTCAAACCCCAGGGTACCGGGGACGTCTCCCCTGGGCTAACCTCCCTAAACAGAGAGAACCTCCCCATCGAGGTGACATTGGGTGGGGAAGGTTCCTGTTATGCTAGTTTGTCCTCTATCTTATAGCTTGTGACCTAAAATACAAGCTGCGCGATAACAGGACCCAAACCTCTCTGGCGCTCTGCTCTCTCTCATCAACCTTTGAGGCTCTCCAACATACTCCTTGGCTTCCTTCGGGGTCTCTTGAAGCCATCTCGGTGTCTTCTTCCCTGAAGTAACCTCTAGTGGAGTAGTCTCCTTATGCCCCTGAGTCTCATTCACTGATCTCTGCAAAGTAGTCTGTGACCCTGAAGCACGTGCACCAACTGTCTGTATACAAGGCATTTGTGAACCTGAAGCTGTACTGGGTGGACTAGTCACCCCTGAACTCGGTGTACTCAACACCTGAGGCTGTGTCCCCTGCGATGCATCATTCTGCATCTGTGGGACCTCCTCCACTCTGTCTCTCAACTCAAGGGATCCTATGAATGCTCTGTCCTCCTCGAATCTGACATCTCTCCTCACAACCACTATTATTAGTGTTGGAATATAAATCCGGTAGGCCTTAGAAACCTCTGAATATCTTACTAGAATCCCCTTCTCTGCTGTGGGATCTAGCTTTGTCCTCTTCTTTGAGGTGACATGAGAGAATGTTAAACACCCAAATATGCATAGGTGCTCAACATCAGGTCTACTACCAGTGAAGGCCTTCTCAAGAGTCTTCCTCCCCAAAGCTATATGGGGACTCTTGTTCTGCAGATACACTGCAGTACTACAAGTCTTTGCCCATAAGTAGAACGACAATGCCTGATCATGCAATATCAATCTCGTTGCACCAACTATGGCCCCGTTCTTCCTCTCTACAACCTTGTTCTGCTGCAGGTCGTAAGGAATGGTCAACTTCCTCCTAATACCCTGCTGGGTACAAAAATCTGCAAACTCCGTGCACGTATACTCGCCTCCATTGTCCCATCGCAAGACCTCGATCTCTTTCCTGTCTAGTTCTCCACAAGAGCTTTGAACTCTTGGAACCTCTTGAAGACCTCACTCTTGGTCTTCATGAAATAGATCCAGGTCTTCCTGGAGTGTGTTGAGGAAAAGGTATGAATTACCTCACTCAATCATTTTCAATTCTTGCCTGGCTAGGACAAGATAGTCGGAAATGTCACCCTAGGTTTTATATCCTCAAAAAATATTCTTTCAATCCGTAAGTTTTAATTACTAGGATTAAGGCTAATTTATTAATGAAAATAATGTTGCAATATAAAATAAAGTTTATATAAGTTTCTGAAATATATACAGATTACAGAAAGTAAACATGGAGATCAAAAAGTGAAAAGTAACCATGTCATCAATACACATAAATAAGACATAATAGCAATCTGATTTATTTCATTCTGAGATATCAAAAGTGTTTTTCTCTTTACAAAATCCCTGTGAGGGCATGGATCAAAGTCTGATTTAGAGATCCCCGATGAACACCATACAAAAAGACTTCGACAATCAAGCAAAACTGAAATTTATAATCTAGATCAACTTGCCACAAACTGCTGCCAATTTGCCTCTGCAAGATATTCTTTATCTGCCATGAAACTTAATTCACAAACAAACAAGAATACACAGACTATCAAGGATGGGTCAACACCTCTAAAACAAACGCCTGAAAGGTTGGGTTCAGTCTTGAACCTTGTTGTCTACAATAAGACCCTGCTGTCACAAAGAGAATTAGGCTTTGAATAAACTTTAGAATGAATGAAAACTGAAATTATCTTATGAAACCAAAAGAGAAAACCTTAGTCTTGCTTTCTCCTTCTGTCTCTCCTTGTTTCTTCTTCTCATTCAGTTTTTATTCTTTCCAAATAAGTTGAAGTAGTTCAACTACTTTCGTTAGTTAAGTTAGTTTGAATTAACTAATTAGTTTAGGAGAGGTAAATAATAATAATATAGTTAAGGATCTTTAATTAGTAATAACTAGGTAGGTGGGACCCCTTGTGACTCCCGTAAATATCTTCTTTTCAAATCATAAAATATAACACAAAAAGGATAATGATTTAAATCACCTGCCACCCTTGTAACTCCCTTAAATATCCTCCAAACTGGATATTTTAAATATCAGAAATAATTTATATCCTATCCAAAAAAATATATAAATATCCACATCGTCCATATTATCCATATTATTCACTAAATACCAAAACAAAACTTGCTGTCCCAAAATTCTGAAAACTAGTAACACTGTCTTCATCAACTCAAATCATAAAAAAAACACAATCTAAAAGCCATACTTGCCACTTTAGGAGGCAATTTTTCTTTTTCCACTGCTGTCCCCCTTTGATTTCCCGGAAGTAGCCCGTGGTTGATTAGAACCTTGAGGCTGTATTTCGCTAATAACATGGGAACAATCATCCTTCAAATGCATGCGGGAAGACACAGATTTTGAGGAATCATCTGAGGGAGAAGAAGGGGAGGCCGCTGCTTTTCCTTTATCTTGCACATGGGGAACATCAATTTTTAGTCTTTTAGCATGTGAAGATTGAGCAGGTGAATTCGCTCGGGCAATCTGGACATTAGGATTGACAGGTGGTGGGAGAGGCAATGACATATTGGGCTAGCCACGATGGTGAGAGACAGGCGGGTTGACAATCTCTTGCCATCCATCATTTGCAGGGACTTCTGGTTGCAAGGACACATGTGGAGGAACGAGAATACCAGGGATGTTCTGAGGCTGGAAAGGAGGTCTTTCTGGCCGAGGGTGTACTATTCCATGACCAATCCAGTTAAAGAACCCAGCTTGGAACAACTGGCTCAATTCTTGGGGATCATTATCAAAATGGATGGAAAATCTAGGCCTTCTAGGCCCTCGGTTCAAATTTCCCCTGCCTCTGTTATTTCTGCTATGGCTGCCCCTACTCAAGAAGCTCATCCTGTAGCAGTAGTTCATCAATAATGAAGCTCTTAATAAACCATACATGACATTTTGCTACATGAATCAACAATTGGCTCATAAATTGACATGAGATACATGCAAATCCATCCATAACAAACCATTTAATAATCGCCAAGTGAACATGGGGTGATTGGGTTAATGGGACATATGGAAGGAGTGTAATTAGCGAAAAGTGGTATAATGATAGGGGATTAATACACGAATACTGTTCAACAATTAATTAAACAATTTAACTGTGTAATAATGTACCAAAATATCAGTCACCATATCATTGCTGTATTATTCTTTGTCTCTTTTACACAGACTTCCTTTTTAATTTATTTCACAGAACATGGATGCCATAAATGAAATTGAGATTATAAGGGGAATGTAATGAGTGAAAAGTGGTAGAATGGCAAGGAAATAATATGGATATTGTTCAAATGAAAATACATCAAAACATGCAATCAAACATATCTCTGTTCCAACCTTCAAAGTTCAACAGTGTTCACTTTTCAAAATCACAATTTAAACTGTTACTTCCTTTGACAACTTTGCTTGCTGGATTCCAAACAATAATCTATATGTCCAGAACTATTTAATTATAGCAGCCTTTGTATTCATATAATCATTACATGACAATCATTACGAAAAGCTTTGCAATCAATATGAGAAACCACAATAACTGTTTGAGCCACAACCATTAACTCAATATTTAATCTTTTTTTTATTTTTTTAGTAAAAAAGATAGTACCTACTATATTAAGTTATCAGAGAAACATTGACAAAATACATAGAGATATAGTTGTCCCGAGCCACCAAAAATGTTGCCGTTTTATCGAAAACCAGCATAGTTTGGAGTGAGATGAGTCTAGGAGGGTAAGCTAAAAAATTGTTTTGCCCTCTATCCTGCCCGAACGAAACCAGGACAGATGGCCATAGTTCAAGTTTACATGTAGCAACAACATGATTAAACATAAAACAAACTAGCATAGGAGAACTTAGATACCCGGTGACCTGTTGCCCTTGCCTGTCTGCCACGTGGATCTGGCTGGGATGGCGAATGGCTGCGCACACAATGGACATTTCCTCTTGGTTGGAGCATTGGAGTACACATCAAGGAGCAAGTCCAGACGCTGTCCCATGAGAAGGGTTCTGTGCTCCTGATCTGCCATGTGGCCTCGGAGTTCGAACACCAGAGCCAGATGCTCTGCACGGAGGAGTGGACCATGCAAGTCATGATTACCTGGTTCGTCGAAGGTTTCGTTCCCCACTTCCACGTTCATCCTTGCTTTGGCTTCGATCACATTCAATCCTGCTTCGGTCACATCCACCTTCATCCCTGCTCTGGTTTCGTCCTCGTTCGTTGCCGCATCCACATTCCTTTCTGCGCATGCATTATCCCGAGCCTTGTCCTCGTTCGTTGCCTTCTCAGCATGGCTGGTGGGGCTATAGTCACCCGTCCACGGTATCTCTTCAACAATACAAACAGGGAATTTGTCTGCCGGTTCATCTTTAGGACCGCTACCAGCTTGTATATCCGGCATCATGGCTTGGGGTTCCAGGGTGGTCGCTAAGTCCTCCAGATACGACGTTTCGTCAACGTAGCAGGTTGGAAACTTGTTCGCAGCGACTCCCTCCAGACTGCTTCCAGGCTCAATTGCCTTGGTATGAATGCTACGTTCTGTCCCAGGCTCAGCGATAATGGCGTGTAGTGCCAATTGGTCAGCGCGTGCCCTCTGTCGGAGAGTGGAAGTCGCCATCGACAGAGCGCGCTCCAGGTTCTTCCTCCTTTTCCATTGCTCTTTGTGGGTGTACCAGGCCGAGCCTCGGCGAGGCTTGCCTCGCTTCCTTGTCATTGTTGATGAGGGGTGGAAAAAAATCCAGAGAGAATGCACCGAAACGAAAGTGAGCCAAGGCGAGAGGGAACCAGAGTTGCACTAGAGCTCCCAACCGGTGGGGAGGTCCAAAACCAGAGCGAACCAGCTTTGTCCAGGCTCTCGAATTTTCGAATTACCAAATGACGGCTTCGCCTGGCTGCCCATTAACCCTGTCATATTGAGTGCGGTCTGAGCGAGAGCTTTCGCGCGAGGGAGGAGTCCCGCCTCCGTATAGCGGCTGTAATGGCTGGCTACCATTGTAAATGCGGAGAGGATGGGTGACGACCATCAACATTTAAGCTGTGGCTTAATGTTGAGCCATGTGGCTAGGCGTCGTCGCGTGTCACCCCATCCGGGCTCAATATTTAATCTTTAAACCAACAAGAACATACTCATTATTTATATCCATTTGTATCCATCAATTATTTAAACATTGTGCAAAACAATCAACTGGACGTTATAACTCTTAATCGGGCCTCAAACAATTTGCACACAGGTGACCCCTTTATGTAGCCAAAATAACTATTGAACCAAATAACATTCAATATTCTAAGTCCAAGCTTCAAACAAATCAGTGTGTAAAGACTTCTTCCAGAATTGCCAAACGAGGGACGCAACCAAAATCGTGCCCCAACAACTAAGCACGCACAATGCTCCATCAACCATCGACTGTAGTAAAATGATATCAATATCATATTTAGAGTTTAAAACAACAAGTGGAAGGTAAGAACAGGCGGTTCGACCAGAGGGTTAAGACTTTGAATAGCGCAGACAGCTCATGCCTTTCACAATTTACCACAGAACCATAACATGTAACAATACTCTCAGTTGTAAGGATTTCCAAAACGACAGACTGTCAATTCCATCAGGAAAACGAAATGAAGCTAATCCCTTTAATAAACACTGTAAAACAAGCGACTAAGCACAAACCTGTGCCTGACCAGAAAGCATCCATAATGCTTCTATCAACTTCTGGGTGATGTTAAACTCATACTGTGCAATGTTCTCCAGGCAACTGTATCAGTGAGGGCAACGCAAAATGGCTAACAACTCATAGTTTTGCCAAGACAAGGCACAAATATTTTAATCTTTCATCAGTTCACATTGCAACCCACATGATCGAAAATACTAGCCATAGAGATGGACATGGAGTGAGCAACTTAAACACAAAGATCTGTTATGACAGTCTATAAGTAGGGTACGCGCAAAGCTCAGAGCTTTGGCAAGCCATGATACTCAATTTTAACAGAGATGCAAGACCCAAAACCCAAACCATAACCGAGCAGGCTCCATTGTAAATTTTTATCCAATAAACCCATGCAAAGATTGCACACAACAAGGAGAGCATAACCATTTCTTTTTTAAAGTGCCAACAGTACGGAATAATCACCATAAGAAACTACGAACACAAACACCAATAAACAGTTCAAATATCTCATAACATCTTAAGAAACACATGGACCACGAGAAATCCAAAGCCAAAAGTTGATTCAAAGGGTAGAGAAACCATCATGGATGGAAGAGTAAGAAACCCATACCTGGAAAAAGCCTGCGCGAGGAAAAACAAGACTGTATATCTCCTTTACGACCGAATAACGCGGAACAACAACAACCACCAGAGCCAAAACCAAAATGCAAGAATGACGGGCTCGAGGGGAGTTTGAGTGACGTGCAATAAATGCACGTTGCTTCTCCCTTCCAACCTCATTCAATTCGAAGTACGAGCCAAGCCAATTCACCATAGCACTACACATTAATCAACAAAATATCCATTACCATATCACATTTGCAAAGTGCGCCACCCCTTGGTAATGTCCAACTTATTTAAAATAACAATGTGCTAGGAACATAACCCCATGTGCAAGCATATATGAAATTCAACCAAGGTGCATAACCATAATAATAAGGGTCAAGAGCACCCATCCTTTGCACAACATTAGATCTTGAATATAGTCCTTTTATTCAAAAGAGCTACATTGTTATCCTTTATCAAGATTATTTAAACCATTTAATGCCATGTTTAAAGCAATATAAAAAATGATAATAATTCTTTCATCCACGGGGCAGCATTAACATATTCTGTGAGAGGTCATCAAAACCATCCGGTGCCATGTTTTAATCATCCAACCTGTTGACCACCTATTCAGCGGTGGTCAACTCATGTCCCATGAAGATGCATCACCAGATGCAAATTTGATGAAGACAGTTTTGGTTCTACTTAGGTATCTGATACCCCAGCACAAAAGTTTGTAAACGAAATTTCCGCACCCCTGCGTGGGTTAATAATGTAATAAGTCGGCATGGATCATAGTTAGGTCAGGTACCTTTGGATGTTTCCATTAGGGGAGTTCCTTTCACCGAGGGTTTTTTATCCTCAGGTTGTCGACCGGGCTTTAGGGCCTGACCGACTTCCCTTGAGTTTTTCCCTCCTCACATGCAATAACTTCCTCTAAAGTGGGGAAAGACGCTCTAATGGTCTCATTTTTTGGTAGCCTTTGTTTAGGAATGTTGTAGATGACCATGCCAGACAGTGTAGAAAGTTTCGCGAAATTTCGTCGAGTCTAGATAGGATTTTTTTTAATTAATTAAATTTTTAATAATTTAATTAATTAATTATTTTTTGAGCTAATATTGTAAAAACTGGATCTTTGGGATTTTGATAGGGGTATTTGTGCTCAAAAGAAATGGAATAGCACCCCCTACACCCATAGACCAAGTTTCAGCTCAGTCGGACTAAGTTTACTATGTCTTAGTCCACTCAGAGTCAGTCTTAGTCAAAACAACAATTTTAATTGCTAAAATGACATTAGTCAAATGTCAAAAATCATTGTAATTTTGAGTTAGTGAGTGGATGTTAAGGTGGCAATGAGCAAGTTAGACCCTCCTAACCTACCCAAATCCATCCTAACCTTTTCCCAACTTAATTCAACCTATTTACTCACCCCCTCACCCTTCTAAACTTTGCCCTAAGGGGAAAAACGACCCACCACTAACCAAATCCTTGTTTCTTGCCTAGAAACTTGGAGTGGGCCCCTCTCACATGAGGTGCGCCCCCCCTAGCCTTCCAAAACCCTAACATACCAAATACCTAACCCTAAACTAACTCACATCTCTCTCTAAACCTCACGCCCCTCTCTCATTTGCGCCCCCATTGGTAGAGAGTCACTCCCCTAACCCAAAACCTAACCCAACCTTCCATTTTTAGTAAATGGGCCCTCTTCCTTTGCCAAGTGCGCCCTCCCTAGCTATCTAACACATCCCAAGACACATCCATCCATCGAACTCACCAATTGCATGTTTCAAACCCTAGCTTGGGCGCCCCTCTTCTAGAGATTTACTCTCTAGCTCTCAAACCAACACTTGGCATTCATGCAAGTCACTTCTCTTGGCCTCTTGGGGTATAAAGAGAAGCCTTCCTCACCTCTTTTGCTCACCAATCTTTGTGCTAAAGTTACTATGCTGAAATCTCTCTCACTTCCATCTTGCTCTTGCCATTTTGCCATCCATTCATTGCTCTTGGGAGTCTAATAGCAACTAGTGGCTACAACACTCTCACACTTTTGGTAATGAGAAAAAGCTTTGGAGGATCATTGGAGCATCTTTGAGTATTCTTTTTGCTCTATACACATGAGGTGATATTGTTTGCTTATTGCTTTTGTGTTGTTGGTAATAGATCTTGAGTTGAAATATTTTGCTTGGGTAAGGTAGCTTTGAGTATTCTGGTTGTCTTATGTTCATGTTGAATAGCTTAGGATTTGCAAGTATTTCGTTCTAAGTTTATTCAAGATAACTATCTATTCCATGCTTCACATATTTCTCTAAGTCTTGTAGGTCATTTCAAAGGATTCATTGGGATAGCATCGAAGAGGATCCTACCCTTGAGCCCTTCTTACACTCTTAATCTCTTTCTTGTTCCATTTTAATTGCTGCATCCATTTCCATATATTTTTCAGCTGTTAACTAATCTTAGATAGGTCAAAATTTAAATTTTCATATTCAGATTTTTATACAAAAAATTTCTGTGTAAAAACAGAGATTTTTTGACAAGTTTAGTGTGTTTTGCAGCATTTCCAGCAAGCTTTTGCTTGCTGTTTTTTGCAGGTTAGTGATAGATCTGAAGGTATATGCTGCCCAAAAACACATAGGAGGCTTCCCAACACACTTCTACTTGGTTGGGTAACACTTTTCTCCTTTTCTCTTTCAATTTCTAAGTTTTCTTGCTTCTTTTCCTCATTCTTTTAGGCCTAAATCATAAGCTAGTTTGGATTAGTTTGTTTATTCTTTAGCTTAGTTTATTCTTTGTCTATAATATTGTTAGTTTAGTTTTTCTTTCATTTCATTAGGTTATTGAAGTCTAAGCTACCCTCTTTGGCCAATATTGGAAGGCTTGCCTCCACCTTGGCCATTGAAGTGGTGTTTTCTTTCAAGTTTTATTCATTTTGCTTCTAAAATTTGGTATCATAGCCATAAGTATTAATACTATTGAGATAGTTTCTGTCTGAGCAGTCGGCCAGGAGCCTGTCTAATCTTCGTATCTTCGAAGACATAAGACTAAATGCCCTGCTTTCCTGTGCAGTTATATCTCAGTAATATTAATTTAACTTGCCGGCACCTTGGGGGAGTCGTCCCCAAAATCGCCTTGGCTTAAAGGGAAACTAATACTCTTGTGATGATTAATGCTTAATGGTTACATTATCTAGTTAGTAATCACACATAGTTTCCTTTTTCAAGCTTATTTCATATGCTCATAATCTCATGTTTAAATGGTTAAATGATAT
Organism: Picea sitchensis; assembly: GCA_010110895.2. Lineage (NCBI taxonomy): Eukaryota > Viridiplantae > Streptophyta > Pinopsida > Pinales > Pinaceae > Picea > Picea sitchensis. The sequence goes on along the minus strand of SNQJ01S0176718.1, from coordinate 10,232 downwards.
CTTCTAAATACTAAATCTTTGGTAACATAAGTCATTTAGCTTGCTTACCACTTTAGCACATGTGATCTAGTCCTTTGGTTTAAGATCTGAAGCATAAACTTGTTAAATCTTTTCTTTCTTCATGCTTACATCTTTCATATGATTTAACACTTTTATATACATGGTTGATGGTAGATCTTAATCCTAAGTTAAATAATGTTGATGTGATGCTCATGGCTTAATATTCTTTTATTTATTGTGGCATAATCTCACATTCTAAGTCATTTCATTTTCAGATCTATTTTCTAAAGCACTCATTAAAGTTTAAGTTATCTTGCTTCATGGTTATTTGCTCACATACATAACTTAAATTTTCTTTTCAAGCAAGTTTAATTTTCTGTTTTATATAACAAGTTGTCCTTGCTTTAAAATCTCACACTTAACTTGCAGATTTTATGTGAAATGGTTTATGGTTAATTGACATATCTTGTGTATCATTTCCATATAAGTTTCATGTGGTAAATGCTTTTAAATTTCAAGTTTCTAAACACATTTTTGGAGCATTTTCATTTTCGGCCATACCCTTAAACGCTCAATTTTAAGTGTCTAAAACTTGTCTAAAATTCACCCAACACATCTAAAGACCCACCCGCGGGTCATAATAACACTTAGAAACATTTTTAGGGGCTTCATTCAGCCATCTCCACCATCTAAAACGGGTGGGAGGAAAACAACGGAGGGAAGAGGCGGGGGACCGTCCTCGTGATTTCGTTGGGGAGATCCTTTCCGGGAAATACTCCTACTGTCAGGACTGACCGAGGAAGCTAGGGTAAGGCCTCGTTTGCCTTACTATCTTGAGCACCAGGCAGTTATTTGGCCAAGGGAGGAGGAAGCTTGAAGCACACATCTAGTTTAGGGGGAAGAGAAATAAAATTTAATAAATCTTTAAGCAACTCTCTAAACACTTAGTTGCATAGATCACCTTTGTATGTTTGGGGGAAGTTAGATGTATGCATAGGCAAACACATTGGTGATAATCTTATTGCTTGATCTATCTCTATTGCAACTTAGTTGGTTAATGTTTCCTATGTCTAAGTGAATATTGGTTATAACATTGAATATCTTGTTTATTGATTGTTGTGGTGTGAATCAAGAAAGTGTTTGAGTATCCCACTTGGGGAGGCATCACTTTCTTTGGTTCTTGAGTGCTTTGTGTGGTGGCCAGTGAAGGCGGTCCAATAGAGTAAGTGCTATTGGGGCATGCTTGGCAAATTGTTGAACACTTACACTTCTTTGTATCTTTGTGTATTGTTGTATCTTTGTAAATGGTGTAATTATTGTAATACTTAACATCCTTTTGTAAGTAATATAACTTTGGGTTTGTGGGTAGTTTAACTTGATTTATTTGTAAGCTTCTTGTAACGAATCACCCTCAAACATTAGTTGACCCCATTGCCGAACCTTAGGCACTAGTCTTAGTTGACTTAGGGAAAGGGCTGAATTTCATATAGAATAGACTTGCACTTGCACTGCTGCTTGAACATGTTAGGCTAGTTTTCCCTTTAGCCTTTTAACGAATTAAAACTAACTCCTAGAACCTTAACATTAACTTAGTAACTAGGGACAACCCCCCTTGGCTTCCCTAGGAGTAAGCCTAGAAGGAAGAGGTTCCGGTCAAGGTGACAGTGCGGACTGAGAACCTAGTCATTGTGTCTCCGAGGACACACTAAGTGAGCAGGACTTAGCTCACGTTAGCAAGTGTATATTAGGACGGCAACACAACCAACATATATCACTATAACATTCTAAACCATGATCCGAAACAAATAAACTGTAGAAGATTGTGCTGGTACCATCACATTAGCAAACAAAAGATAAGCGTAGCATATCCACCATAGCGCCATAAGTATAACAAGGGGGTCCCACCTACTAGTTTATTATTAATATAAATAAATAATAGGGCTTGGCAATCATTTCCGAGCATAGTATTCATCGTTTCTTTTTTAAGCGTCAACAGATTGATCATCAATGAAAGTCACATAGTATTCACAACCACCCAAGGAAACTCGTGACATGGGCCCATACACATTGTATCAAATCTAGTACCCCAACTGATCTACTGTCACTGCTGGGAAAGACAATCTTGGTGTACTTCACAAGAGTACACCCTCTGCACACCTCCTGATGCTCAATGCCGAAATGTGGCAAACCTGTCACAATCTCTCTCAACGACCTCAAAGCTCCATGATGTAAATGAGCCATCCTCCGATGCCATAGCTCACACAATTGACTGCTGATGCTGCTACTAGCTAAAGCATGCAATGGATGAAAGAGAAATCTATACAGGTTCCCCTCACGTGTCCCAATCACTTTGCCATAAGTGACACTAGACCCCTTAGGGTGAATGAGGATCTCTGTCCCTCTGAAGGACACCTCAAATCCCCTACCTGATTGGAGGAAACTGAAATAAGATTCTTCTTCAACCCAGGGACATACAATACATCCCTGAACACCAAGGGTGGCTTCAACTCCCTCTGAAAGGAAACTGTGCAACACCCAACTGCCCTGACTATGGTGTTGTCTCCAAGCACTATCTCCAACCTGATCTCTGGATCTCTGAGATCGATGAAGTGCTCTCTGACACCTGACATGTGACTGGATGCTCCACTGTCTATGTACCAAATGCGTGATGGTGTCTCAACTGTTGAACAACAAACTATCAAGGAGCACTCCCTCTCAAACTAAGAGGCAAAGTCATCCTCCTTTGTTGTCGCTGCAGTACCGCCCTACTTATTCTTCTTCTTTTGTTTGGACACTGTCCAACATAGTGCCCCAACTGGTTACAAGCAAAGCATTTCACTTTGCTCATATCCCTCTACTGCTCACCTCCTCTCTGCTGTTGCTGCTTGGCCCCAACCTTGGGACCCTTCTTGGTCTTCTTCTTTCCCTTTGCCAAAAGAGCAAGATCACCCTCCTCATCCCCACCACGCTGTTGACTAGTGGATTTAGAGCCAACTCTAATCTCCTCCTGCACAAAGTCATCCCAGAGCCTCTCTCAATTGGGCATATGCTCTCTAGCCACGATGCCTCGTACAAAACTCTCCCAAGGTTTGGAAAAGCCATTTAAGGTTGTCCTCACCAACTCAGAGGGATCTACTATCTCACCAACCGCTGCCAACACATCACGAATCTGAGAAAATCTCGTGAGGAATGAGGTAACTGAATCAGTCTTCATCATCTTGGTGCCCCTTACCTTCTCTTGGAGAACCATCTTCCGGTTTTGGTTAGAGATTTGGTAAAGACCACACAAGGACTGCCACATCTGAAATGCGAAGTCTTTGCCAGATACATGAGGTATGATATGGTCCTTGACCGCATCAAGGATAGTCCTCTTGGCCCTGATTTTCCTCTTCCGGAACTCAACCATGAGCACTGCATCTGTAGGAGGAACCACATGATTCTTCACAATATCTCATAGCTCAAGTTCCTCCAAGATCAAGACTATCCTGGCCTTCCACAAGGACCAATTGCTAGCCCCTGCTAGCCTATCCTCCACCCTCAAACCTGCCACCAGCATGGCTGCCATTTGATGCTAAACTGACCAAGCAAAATTGATGCTAACTGCTGTGAGGTGAAGTAAAAATCTGCCAACTGTTTGCAAACTAAATCAGCCAATTCTTGTGCCCTTTGGCTCTGATTACATGAAGAATTTTGAGGTTCCCAAGGCTGCCCAACAGGTTTGTCTTTGACATCTTGTTGGACACTGTTTTCAAGGTATTTCATGACTGTTTTAGGACAGCCACCAAGTTTGAAAAATTCTGCCCACTGAATCTGTCCTTAAGCTTGTGATTTTATGCTATTTTGATGCCTCTTTGTGAAGGGTTTAATTACGATAGTTTTGTTGTCCAAGTTAGCTCTTACACATACATCGAAACATAAAATACTCCTCTAGGATCTTTACACTTACTTGCTGAAATAAAAGAATGCAAACCACAAGATCTTTACACAAGTATTTTTGGTCAACATGACCCTTGAAAAATGTTGATGATTGCAGCGTCGTGAGACATCCTCCAGGATACGTTCTCCTCTGAGATTGAGTTGAGTTGACCTGAGAGGGAGTCCATTTTTGGGCATACCCACGTGATGGGGCATCGTTCTCCTCTGTGTGAGAGTTGAGTCATCCCCCAGTGGTTGGGGCATCGTTCTCCTCTGGAGAGTTGAGTCGTCCCCCAGTGGTTGGGTGTGCCCATGTGATGGGTGTATTGTTCTCTTCTGTGTGAGAGTTGAGACGATGTGGTACTCCAGATGATTCTCCTGTGGACTCAGTTGAGATAGAGATCTGTTGAGTATGACGTCCCTGTGGCTGAGCACAGGTGGACGTGTCCCTAGTGGCTGAACACTAGTGGACGTGTGGATCCCTTGCTATATTGTCTAAGTGTAAGATTTACTTGTAACCCTAATTGTGATGTAAAGGGTACAAGTCGGCCCCACCATATGTGAAAGATAATTAAGGTTTATTGTAACAATTAATTATATTTCTGAGTTATTGAGGTCGACCCTGTTGTGCCAACAGACACACCTTTTGTTGTTTCTGGTCTAGTATAAATAAAGGTGATTTCCCCATTGAGGAAACACACTCACACTTGATATTTTAAAATTTCAACAAGTACATTTTAGGGCTGAAGTGCGCACCTCTCTTGGGTGCTAGTTTCAAGGCGGTAGAGCACCCTCTTGTGTGCATTAGGGTTTTATGGTTGGGCGATCTTCTCTTGAGAATATAGCAAAGGATTGCTGGGTTTTCTTCCCTTGAGTAGAAGGGTTTCCTAGGATATTTCTTGTGTTCTTGTGCATGGTACTTCTTCTTGTGATCTTGGTTATTGCAACACTTGTAAATAGTGTCGCTGCATTTGTTTATGGTTCAAGTAAATGCTAAAATGAAATAAACCTCATGCTTGAGCCTAAAATAGTGAAAATTCAACATGGTATCAGAGCATAGGTCTTGAAGAAGCCATTGCACAAGCCTTCAAAGCAATCCGTCCTCTTTTTTGCAGAACCGTACGACCCTCCTAGGGTTTCCAGAAAGCTGTACGACCCTCTCCTCTTTGGGTGTTCCAACACTTAATACTGAAATGTTGGGGCTAAAAATTATACAGGGGTGTACGGCCTCCCTCAGCGCACCTCCAACCACTCTCAGATTGCAATTCCGAGAATTTTGAATTTTTGGCCCTAGGGTTTCTAGGGTTTCATAATTTTCTGCAGAAATTTTAGTTTTAGTGTTTCTGCAGCTCATTGAAGGAGATTTTAAGCTCACCAGTGTTCTTCTGACTTTCAAGGCTTATTGTTGGTAGTCATAAGCCCAACAAAACCTAAGATTGCTAGCCTAGCCTAGCTGTTAGGTTTCCTAGCTCAATTGGTAAGGGTTTGTGAAGAATCTGAAAATTTGATGAACAAAACCTTGTGGAAGATAGGCTTGATGGATCAAGCAACTTCAGTTCCTGGAAGTCAAGACTTCAGATCACCCTTGAAGAGGATGACCTATTGAGTGTGATATAAAAGGCTTTACCAGAGACAACTACCGATGAAGAGAAGGAAGAAAGGAAGGAAGATGACGTCAAGGCAAGGAAGATAATCATCTACTCAGTGAGAGATCATCTCCTACCTCGTATTGCCAACTTGAAGACAACCTATGAAATATATGAAGCATTGAAGAATATGTTTGAGAGTAACAACACCCTCAGAGCTCTTACATTGAAGGGCAAACTTCAAAATATCAAGATGGCAAAAGGTGACACTGTTGCTATCTTCTTCATGAAGATCTCAGAGATCAGAGATCGGTGAGGTGCCATTGGAGAAATCATATCAGACAAAGAACTTGTCTTAGCCACTCTCAATGCTCATCCAAAACATTGGGAACCATTTCTTTAGAGTATCAGTGGTAGAGAACAACTACCTACTTTTGATCGTTTATGGACAGATTGTACCCAGGAAGAAATCATACTTATAACTAGAGGAGTGGAAGACTCCCCTCATGATGACAATCATGCTCTTGCCTTTCATACAAAGGAAGGAGGAAGAAATAAAAGAAACTTCAGACAAACATTCAAAGATGAGAAGACATCATCAACTTCAGATTATGATCATAGAAAAGACATGTCAAAGATCCAGTGCTTCAGATGTGACAAGTATGGACACTTTGCGAGAAATTGTCCTACCAGGAAGAGAGGAAGTCAATATGTCTCCACTGTTGACATTGATCAAGACCCACCTCAGAGAGATGAAGACATAAGAAATGAGGCTTTCTTTCTCTGACCTTTCTCAGGAGGACCAAAAGAAAGATTGACCATAACTATAGACTAAGGTTAGCAACTAGGGAAAGGAAGATGTCTATCCTTCAGACTTTAGAGGGAGTCACCTGACTCAGAGAGAGTCAAACTATTTGAGAAGAAGGAAGAGACAATACCTTCTCCCCTTCAGTAGTTCAGAGGGAGACAACCATTGTTCCAATTGATCCAGTTGATCCAGTTAATGTTCCCAGAGACATTGCAGTAGGCCATGTTATCACACAGTTTGTAGCTAGGATAAAAGGCTATAAGGTAGAGGGCCAAACTGGCGTAACAGGAACCTATCCCACCCAATGTCACCACGATGGGAAGGCTCTTTCTCTTTAGGGAGGCTAGGCCCAGGGGAGACATCCCCGGTGACCTGGGGTTTTGAAAGGGCAAAGGATAAAGGGACAAGGACAAATTCCCCCTTCACAGATCACCGCCAATTAGATATTCCCGACTAAACAGCCAATAATAGAGTATAACCAAAGAAAAGAAAAGCACCTGCTTGAGACAATACAACAAGGAAACTGATACGTGCAATCCTGGTTAGCACTTCATATATATTAAAGACTATCTGATATTCAATATGAGCAATTAAAAGTAAATGTTGACGAAGTCAATGTTTACAAAATAGTAATGGCAGAAATGTCACTTCATCAATAAATACTAGAATGATACAACATTCAATACAACAAACAACCTCTTTAATCAATTAATGCCTTCAACTATCATTCAATTGCTTATAAAGTGAAACGTTGCTGCATCAAGATGAAATAACCAAGGGTGACGTCAGCAGTCCAAGGTTTGTTGCTGCATCAAGATGAAATAACCAAGGGTGATGTCACTGCCCTGGCGTGGTAACCAAATGGTGGCAATGTCATACTGTTAGGTACCCATGAACCTAATAAGCTGGCTCGTGATGAGACCCCCTATCCTCTGACTAGGTCTTGTTTGTTATTTTCTGGGTCCCTCTTGTTTCTTGCTAAGAGGCCTTTTATTGCCTTCTCGGGGATCCCTGGGCTAAGCATCTCGAGGTTTTATTTCTAGGCTTTTGCCTTTTACTCGCTGCTTTTACCTTCTGGGCCTTTAGCCCCTTCCCACGAGATAAGGTGCAATCCTGCAAATAGGTCAACCCAATGCCCAGACAAGGGGAATGGGATATATGAGCGGGAGATAAGATGTAAAATTGGTAGTATGATGGGAGCGGACGATGGCTTTTCAGAAATTCCCCAGTGGCAAACCAAAACCTATGGGCATAGGCTTGCTAGGGCATCCTGTCAATTTCCCCAAGCATGGTCAAGTGGGCTAATGTAAGATCCAAGCAGTTGTTAGAGATAAAATGAATCAGATGCATACATTTAAAGGTTTCAATGATAAAAAATGACACATACCATGATACCTGGACCAATTACCTCATGGAGCAAGAACCTCTTCTGATACAAGACCAAGCCGATGGTGATGGATGCTGCTGCTGATGACAAGACAAAGCTGATGGAAGAAGAAAAGGATGGGCCCTCCAGGGCCATGCTCAGGTCAATCCTGCTCTCGGTACTCCATGTCTAGGACCTGTGGGCCTCGAAACATGATCTCCTAGTTATCCCTAAAAATCAGGGATAACATCTGGCTCCAACTCGGGGACATGTGCTCACCGTAGAGCGCATGAGAACCTCAGCATCTCTGGCATAACCTGCAGACCTGCTCAATCTCGATATGGGTATCAATAACAAAAATGGGGCAGTAATGCCACCCCAACAAACATATATATATATATATAAACTGGAAGAAAACAATAAATAATGCAAATGTGAAAGCAAACTAACATGAAATGCAAATGGTATAATACACGAATACAAAATGCCTACTTACCTGCACTTACCTGTGAAGTTAGGTCCCCCCACCTTGGTGGGGTTTGAGGAGGTGCCCACTGATAGGTAGTGGGCGCCTTCTCCCCTCCAAAGTGGACAAGTAATATGAGTCGTCAACTGATTCCATTCGAACCTTGAAGGGTCCGAGCCATGACTGAGCGCTTCCTTTTACATTAGTTGGCTCTCCTTTCTGGGTATCCCACATCCATACCATGTCTCCCTCCTTGTGCTTTCTGACTTTGTATTTGGTCGTTCATTGGACAACCCTGGTGTATTGTGTTGAGGGAGGAGGGTGGGCTTCTGCTGTAAACACTTCCTGTTGAGATGGGTGGATTTGTACGTCATCTTCATGTTTCTTTAATATCTTCACCGTCCCAATCTCTTTGTTTTTGAATTCATCTAGGATTTGTTGGTATTCTTCTTTCTTGGGCCATTTGATCTGATCAAAGTCCTCTTCCATTGCAAAGGGCATATCTTCTGGAGAATACTTTTGAAGAGTTTGTATCATCTCGTCTTATGCTTTGGCATTATTGACGGGGTGAGTAATATCTTGCACATGGTCTCCGGTTATTGTCATATTGAGGAGACGACCTATTGTTCCATTCTTCAAAGGCAATTGCAAGAATGTGAGGTCCATCTCAAGGGTGCCACCCAACATTGCAACAAATTTCGTTGATAACAACATTCCCCATACATCTGGGACATCAACTACCACGATGTCAATGTGGACTATCTTCTCTGGGTACTTAAGCAAACCTCCACATTCTCAACCACCCCGTGTGTGGGTATGGCTTTAGATTCAAAGCCACATACATTTCTATAAGGCCGTGTGACCTTCAAACCCACTTGCCGCATGACTTTAAGTGACATCATGTTGGCACCAACACCCATATCTAACATGCAATTATTGAGGTTCTTGTCGTTCATTTCCAACGTCATGAAGAAAGGAGGGTTCTCACCATATTGGACCCTGAAGTGATCAACTTGCAACATAATACGGGGGTCCATGGGTTCATCTGATCCCAGAAAGAAAGTGTCAAAGCGTTCCTTGATGGATGGGATCTTGATTACTTCTCTCAGGGGGACGTTTACATGCATTTTTGATAATGCCCCTTCAAAGTCAAAGTTTAGGTCAACCTTACCAGCCCTGGATGTCTTGGGAAGAAGCAATTCCAGGGGTGGGGGCTTTCCCTGATCAGCAGCAGGTTGTTTCAAATTCTTTCTTTTGTACACTTGGAATTCTTGTTTTTTTAGCTTCTCTCGTGATTCCTCATCTAGGTTGTTTATTACCGCCGTCCTTGCTGATCTGGCTGCTTCTTTCACAACTTCCTGATGTTCTGCATCGGTGATATTTATTTGAAGAAACTCCATGAAACAATCCATGTTGTTGACTTGTTGATGGCCATTACTGTAAGGACACTCATGCTCCCAATGTGCTTCGCTGCATTCTAGGCACCAAGGATTTTCATCAACAACGTTTGCAGGGGCCAAGGTGTTTGGAACTTCATGCTCATTCTTTGGTTTATAAAACTGGCCTCCCTTCTGGAATTGCCCTTTGTACGGGACCCTGGGTGCTTGGTTATGAGATCTTTCCAATTTGACAATCCTGCTCATCATTTCCTCTTGATTTTTTATGATACCATCCATAGAGGCTTGCAACTTGGCGATACTGGTACATAGATCTGAAGTGGGCTCAACATTGTGAACTATTTTTGGTTTAGTGTCTATTCTCCCCCTTGGGTTAGCAAAAGGCTCAATCTTGGATGAAAGGAGGTCCCTCTATTTTAGTAGCGAGCTCTTGGGCTTCCTGAATGGACTGGGGTTTTTTATCTCTGAGAAGATACCCTAGTTGGCCATTGAAAGATCTGGTGTAAACATGGACGAGGTAGTCATCTTTCAGATGATGGCTTGTGGGAATCCTTTGTAGCAAAGTCTCAAATCTAGTATGGAATTCCCGAATGGACTCATTTTCATATTTGGCAAGGTTATTCAGTCGGGTGAGGAGCATATTAGGGTCTTCTTTGACACTCCATCTTTTGAGAAAGGCCTCTTCAAGTCTATC
>SNQJ01S0176717.1:0-19918 GCA_010110895.2 Picea sitchensis | reverse complement strand
TTTAGTGAAGAAATTAATTCTCCTTTTCCTATTCTCAAAATGAGGATGCTCTTTAGAATTCCCCATTCCCCTTTCTCCTCCTTTTTAGTGAAGAAATTAATTCTCTTTTTCCTATTCTCAAAATGAAGAGTCTTAACTAACCTTGCCATTTAGAGGATCTTTCATTAATTTTTTGTATGGTAGAGACTCTTTCATTAATGCCTTTTAATAATATGAGAGGTGGAAGGATCAAGTTCCCAATGCCCGATCCATAACAGGAAATATAGAACATAGGCTAATGCACTTTTGGTATTGGTATAAGTATATTCAAGATGTTGACATGAAATGGATGTATATTAATTATGTAATTTTAATCTTGCCAACACAATCTTTAACTACATATGCATTATATTTGTAATGTATTTCAAAAACATGAAGAATGTGGTTTTCATTCTAGATGGGGATAAACAATTGTGATATTTTTAGTGGAAAAAAATGGATGAATTGGAACAAGTTCAATAATTGCAACCATATGCTTTCCTTCTCTAATTTCTAGGGGAAAATCTAGACATGCATGTTGTTACATACCCATAATCCTTGTCATTGCTACATTCCATTCAAAATTATTTCTTTAATTATGTAAAAAGTCTTTCTTTAACTAACCAACTGTAAGTTAAATATGAACAATGACAACGATTACAATTTCAAATTCATATGCATAAATAATGTAGCAAGGGAATAACAATGCATATTTCAAATTCATAAATTGCTCATTATATTCAAGGCACCATACATCCCATTGCAAATAGAGAGCAAGCACAAAACATTCCAAGAGAGATAAATATGAATACTTATATTCAAATAAATACCAGTCCACCAAATTGATTGTTGAGGAGTGATTTTGTAACCATCCATAACAATTAGATATGCATTTGACCCCAAAGCTAGGCATGGATATCAACAGGGAAAAGGAGACAAGTAAGGACTCATTCATGGCACATACTCAACCCAGTCGCTCTGGAATTCAACCAAATATTCACCACATAACTCTTGAACCAGCCAACCAACCAACCATGACCTCCCTTTCACTAGCCCACACAACACAAAGAAGATATTTCCCTTCTCCACTCAACAACCCTTCGAGAATCTTCTTTCCTTCTGTGCTCTTCAACGTGTGCAAAAAGAGTCCAATTTGTAGTTTTCCTTTAGAAAAAACCAAGGATAGTTATATCTTGGCTCTTGAGAACTCAATGAGAAACAATCTATAGGAAAGGGATGGTTTATAATTATGAAATCCAACCTCTATGCTCTTGTGCAACCATCAATCTCTCTTCTAAAGTCCACCGTCTCCTCTTCCTTAAATCAATTAAATCACTTACATGTTTGCAGATCTCATAGCTTTAACGTTGTATTTGGCACAAGAAGATATGGTTCCAATGATGAGAATAATGGTAACCAATGGTAAGAATGAGGAGATTCTTCAATGAATTCAAATTTTGACGAGAGGGAGGGTACATTGGGATAGAGAAGATTAAAATTCTTATGATATTGGAGTCTCTTACACTCCTCGTGGTTTGTACTCAACCCCATGCCCTTTTAACTATGGAAGTTACATTTCCCCATCAACCACCATATTTGACTTAAGAGGCCAGTCACAGAATGCATGTGGTGGTTGAGATTTAAGTAAAGTACATGATGATAGTAAAAAAATGTAAAATTAGGAACTTACACAACTTAGGATTATTTATCAACCCCCTAGACCATCTTTCACCTTCCCGTCTAGTGGTATAATGGTCCCTTTGTTGCTTCCTCAAGCAAGCTTTTTGGTGGACATTATATTATTATATATTTCCTTTTTGTTCATATGTTTACATAAACACAAGAACAACATAGAAACATAACAACGTCACCATAATCCTTGTCCATTATGGGGACTCATGCACATTTGCTAGTTAGACCTTGATCTTGAACTCCACAATTGCATGTTTCTTTCAATCCTAAAAAATATTTTTTACCATTTACTTTTGAAATTAGGGTACTCATATAATTGTGTATCATGGTAATTTTTTTTCCATGCTTTTTTAAATATAGTGAAAAATAACATTTTTAACACCTTTTACCTTTACTTTTATACACAAAAAATAATTGTAGTTAAATAACACTATTTTTTCAATATTTAACAAAACATTAATTCAAAACTTTAAAAACTAAAAGCAAACCAAAATGTATATATATATATATATATATATATATATATATATATATATATATATATATATATATATATATATATATAATGAAGGAAAATTAAAAAAAATGAAAAAACAAATTTTTTTTTTTTTTTTTTTTTAAAAAGGTTAAAAACACACACAAAAAAGGAAATATATATATATATATATATATATATATATATATATATATATATATATATATATATATATATATAACAATTAATAAACCTAAAACAAAAAATTTAATACAAAGATTTAAAAAATAAAAATAAAACTTAAAATTCCAACTTAAAAAATTTGAGATTCCCACAATAAAAATTAAAAATTTATGTTAAAAACGTTAAAAAATCAAATATAAAATTTCATAAAAATAAAATAAACTAAATATATATAGACCATATATTATATGGTTATTAAGAGAGAGAGAGGCTCTGTGATTTTCTCATGATTACAATCTTTCCCTCCTTAACATGCGTCCCTTTATTTTCGGGTATTTCCCAGATAGATGACTAAGAAATTTCTTTCAGCTAAACCCCCTTTCTGCGGTGCTCTTTGTTCCCACCTCACACTCCTTGTGGCTGGCAGTTTTCCTGAGTCCACCTACTCCATCAGCACAATGGCGACATACGAAGATGACATGGACTATTCCCTGGACCCAGATGAAACCCTACCCTAGTTCCTGACAGATGGCAGCTCTCGCCCAGTCTCCCCCGGGCATCTGGCGACTTCTGAGGCTTATACCCTTTGGGTGGCGTCTGAACCTGTTTCGTCCTCCCCATGCCCACTGGCAAGCTCCCTGACTCCTCCAAACTCTCCCAACCCTAATCCTATGCAGCTACCATCCAGGGAACCCCACTTCATGGTTTCTTCCCAAGGTTTACAGACAAGCCCTCTCTACTTTACCTCCAAGCGATTGGACTCCTCTTCACTCCTTGGTTCTTTTCCCCTCTCCCATTCTAGTCCTTCGTCTCCTACATTCAATCCCTTCCTAGACTCCCCATTCTTCCTCCCTCTATTTTTCCTCTGGATCCTCCCCTTTTCTAACTTGCGATGGACAATACCTCTGGAAACTCTTGAAGAACACTTCCAAACCTGATAGCCTGGCTGCTTTCGATCCCCTCTTCTAGGACTCTTATTTTTTTCCATATGCAGGCTCAAGGTTCCTTTCTGAATCCATCGTCGACGATACATCTACATGCTTTATTGGTAATTACCTCCCACCATAAAATCTGAATGGTTGGGACAGTCTTGAAGACGATGATAGTGAGGAATCCATCCTTAGAGGTTTTATTAAGGACCCCGAACCTCACTCCTCAAACAAACGCATGAAAAGGAATAAATGCATTGGAGCTGTAAATGACTCTTCCAACCTCATTCTAGGTGAGGATCTCTCAATGGTGGAAGTTAAGGCTTTGGATAAATCTTGTGTGAGGGAAAGTCAGGAGAACTTTTGGTGAGAAAGACCTAAAATTTTAGTTAAGCACTGTAGGGGGCTCGACCCAACCCACCCCCCACAAATCCATTGATTATCAAGAGGATGGTTTCTAATCACTTTTTCCACTGCGGCTCAAGAAACTTGAGCCCTCTTGGGTCGTTGGTCTAGTGATTCCTCATCGGTTCTACTAAATCTATGGGACCCAACCTTTGATGCAGCAAACGCAGCGTGTGGACTCCTTTCCCCATATGGGTTAGCTTGTAGGCTATAGCCCATCTATGGTCGAGAGGTCTTTGGACTAATGGGAATACTTTGGGAAACTAACTTGGAGAAAATTTTTCCTTCAAAGAGACTGGAGAAATGTCCCTAGCCCGCATCCTGGTTTCACTAAATATTAGAGGAGGGCTTCGCAAGGAACTCAACATTATAAATCAGGGGACACACTAGGGCTCAAATCCTTGACTACGAGGGTATACCATTCCACTACCGTTGTTGTCATGCACATGGGAATATACTCAAAGACTATCCACAACCACTGCGAGGACGTCCCACTCACTCTCGTCTCCCTGTAGCGGAAAACCTTTAGCAAGGGCTCACTTCCTCATCGTCGGCTTCTCCCACCACTTCCTCCACAAACTCATATCACTCTATGGAAAGACCTACCTTGCAAGTACAATAGACATTGGCAGGATCGACCGCAGGATCAGTTCGACAGGATCTTGGACGGACTCCCCCTCTATCTCGGGACATAGATCAGCTTCATCACACAAGTATTCTACAGTTTCCCTCCTTTGAATCTTTTCTAAAATTACAATACACTATCCCTATTCCTATTCGGGACCCCTACATGCTTACACATATCTCAAAATTGACAACCCTTCCACACTTAGACCTCTCTCCCTATCCCACCCCAAAGGTGCATTCCTTCTCCCCTCACAACCATAGTTACCCGCGCCCTCGCTCCCCTCGGGCCCCTCCTTCCCTTCTTCCGAAGATCCTTAACTCTAACTCTTGAGTAGCACCCATCCCTCTTTCAACTCGGGGGAACATAACTTCTTCTTGCGACCCTGCAAAAACCGAGAACTTATGCAGTCAGATATTGGCACATCAAAAGAGGAGGAATTAGCGCCCACTGCTTTCAAAAGCACAATCTAAGACGCAGCTTGATAACTATCACTTCAGGCCCGTCAACAATCTATTTTTGGGGCACTTAGAGCAGTGCAATCCCCTGGGAGAGTTACCCCATGAAAATATTCTCTCGGTTCTGAAATTAGTGAGAGCCCCAGAAAGAAATCCTTGAAATGGTTGATGAACATAACAACAAACATCATACCTATACAAGAACGATGGCCGGACTCCTCAACTATCTACGCTACCCTATCCTCTCTATTTAGGGATGAAATTTCGCTTAGGCTTAGATGTGAGGAGAGAATCACGGTGACTATGTAGCCATGGGGTGGCGTACAAAATCAATCAAAGTTATCAACTCATGGGGCCTCAATTCCTGTCTAGAAATTGATATTTTTGTAGAAGGCTTGGGTGAAGAATTTGGGATTCTCAATGTCTATGGCCCATATCTTGATAGAACCCCTTTATGGGAAAGACTTCTCAATCTCAAGATCCTGAAGGTCGAGAACCTAATCCTGGGGAGCGACCTCAACTTCTCACTTGGGGAGGCAGAAATATGGGGCCTCAACACGTCGAATCCAACTCACCACAGGATCACATCTTTTGTGACCAATGGGTTGGTGGACATCACACCCGAGGAGGTAAATCAACTTGGAGGAATATGTGCATAGGGAAAGCAAGGGTGGAAAAATGAATTGATCACTTTCTCATGGATGAAGCACTATTGGAGGAAACTTTCCAAGTAAGGAAATGGATTAGGGTAGGAGGCTATCAGATCATTCCCCAGTCTGGCTCACTTTGGAAGGTGGAACACACAAACCCCTAAGCCTTGCCGGTGGGTACACAGCTCTGGATGAGATTTTTGAATGGTATGTAGTTTCCTTTGGAGGCCTTGCTGACCCTAGCCTTGGTACTCCAGCGAGGTGTCAATTTAGCAGGAAGTCTCAAAGAATCAAAATCAAACTATCTATTCAAGGCAAGGAAAAAGACAAAGGGAAAGAGAAATACGAACCAAAAAAGAACAAATTGAAGCCATTTATTAGGAGGCATACGAGGGAATCCTCACCAAATATTCCAAGGACACCTTAAAATCCTTGGATTCATGGCGTAAAATAATCCTAGCCGACCAGGAAGCAACCTGGAGACTAAAAGCGGGGCAGTTGCTTGGCTAGAACAAAGGGGATGAAAACACCAAATTCTTCACGCGCCTTTGAAAAGAGATTAAAATCTAAAACACTATTTGGAATATAGAAGGATCTGAAGGAAGGCTGACTTCCAACCTTCTGGGGAGTTGTGATGTTGGAAGATTAGTTGTCATTGATGTAGCCCTAGTCATAGGTTTTGGTACAAGATTGATGAGTATTTGGACATGAAGGAAAATGAACTTCATCTTAGATACAAGACCCGTGGATGGATAGTATACATTATGTTGTTTTACAGTATGTGGCATCCCGTGGATCCTCTTAGTTGAGGAGAAATGAATTTTGAAGATGACAGAGAATGAATTGAAGAAGGAAGTACATATTGCCCAGAAGATAATTAAAGAAAAGAATTACAAAATAAGAAATTGTCGAATTAGGACCTAATGTTAAAAGGAAGTGACATAAAATAGTATAAATAAATAATCATTATACATTCATTTGATACACAAATTAGTTAAGAGGATAATATATAATAATAAATAATTTGGACCACTAAACAATAATTTGGACCACTAATTCAATCTCAATTACCATGAGGCTTGTGGAGTTGGATGCACTCATAATTAAAGAGCTTAACCACTCCAATGAAATATACTTGTATGCCATGTGAAGTGGATTACTCAACTTTTTGAGATGAGCCGAGTTTTGGCCCCTTTTAAAGCACTAATTACATTTGCAATTTGTTTGATTATATGTTTTTATTATAAATTGATAATGGATGAGTCACTCCTTCATTTTCCTTCCATATATCTCAATTCATTAAAATTGATTTTAGAAAATATCTAGTAAATGCCCATAACTTCACTTTAGAATGATTATACACACACACACGAAATCACAGACATATGGTTAGGAATAAAGTTACATTATCAAATTTATTGAGGCATTATCCATATATGATAAAAAAAATAACAATTACCAAATTCAAAATAGAGCTAAAGCTAAATGTATTGTATAAAACCAAAATAATTGTAGCCCATTTAAATACCATATGGTTATGGATAAAGTTACACTATCAAATTTATTGAGGCATTATCTAATCGCTTAAAAAATTAATAACAATTTGATATGTGGATGATTAATTCACCTTATATTTGGTTAGTATTAACTCTTCAAGTAATGCTAATGGAAGTAGAACATGTTGGATTAGAATGAAGTTTAGAGAATTTTAGAGAATGAAGTTTTGTTTGATTAACTACAAAGAAGTTTAGAAATTTTTTGTTACCTTAAAAAAATAGATTTGAAGAAGGTGAAAAAAAGTAATTGAATAATCTAACTTTCCACATTTGCAAAGAAGTAGAATTCATTTATAATTTTAAATAGTTAGAAATATGGTTTGTGATGCTCTTTAGAATTCCCCATTCCCCTTTCTCCTCCTTTTTAGTGAGAAATTGAATTCTCTTTTTCCTATTCTCAAAATGAAGAGTCTTAACTAACCCCTTTCTCCTCCTTTTTAGTGAAGAAATTAATTCTCTTTTTCCTATTCTCAAAATGAAAGAGTCTTAACTAACCTCGTCATTTAGAGGATATTTCATTAATTTGTTGTATGGTAGAGACTCTTTCATTAATGCCTTTTAATAATATGAGAGGTGGAAGGATCAAGTTCCCAACGCCCGATCCATAACAAGAAATATAGAACATAGGCTAATGCACTTTTGGTATTGGTATAAGTATATTCAAGATGTTGACATGAAATGGATGTATGTTAATTATGTAATTTTAATCTTGTCAACACAATCTTTAACTACATATGCATTATATTTGTAATGTATTTCAAGAACATGAAGAATGTGGTTTTCATTCTAGATGGGAATAAACAATTGTGATATTTTTAGAGGAAAAAAATGGATGAATTGGAACAAGTTCAATAATTGCAACCATATGCTTTCCTTCTCTAATTTTTAGGGGAAAATCTAGACATGCATGTTCTTACATACCCATAATCCTTGTCATTCCACACATTCATTCAGAGTGTTTCTTTAATTATGTAAAACTATTTCTTTAAACTAACCAACTCTAAGTTAAATATGAACACTGACAACGATTACAATTTCAAATTCATATGCATAAATAATGTAGCAAGGGAATAACAATGCATATTTCAAATTCATAAATTTCTCATTATATTCAAGGCACCATACATCCCATTGCAAATAGAGAGCAAGCACAAAACATTCCAAGAGATAAGCCATAAGATATTTATAATTCAAATAAATCTGTGTCCACCAAATTGATTGTTGAGGAGTGATTTTGTAACCATCCATAACAATTATATATGCATTTGACCCCAAAGCTAGGCATTGATATCAACAGGGAAAAGGAGACAATGGGATAATTCATGGCACATACTCAACCCGGTCTGTCTAGAATTCAATGACCTTCCACCCACATAACTCTGAGACAGCCAACCAGCCAACCCAACCATGACACTCCTTTCACTAGCCCACTAACCTGAAAGTATTTCCCTTCTCCACTCAACAATCCCTTGAGAATCTTCTTTCCTTCAATGCTCTTCAGCGTGTGCAAAAGGAGTCCAATTTGTAGTTTTCCTTTAGAAAAAACCAAGGATAGTTATATCTTGGCTCTTGAGAACTCAAGAAGCAACAATCTATAGGGAAAGGGATGGTTTATAGTATGAAGTTCAACCTCTATGCTCTTGTGCAACCACCAATCTCTCTTCTAAAGTCCACCATCTCCTCTTCCTTAAATCAATTAAGTCACTTACATGTTTGCAGATATCATAGCTTTAACGTTGTATTTGGCACAAGAAGATATGGTTCCAATGATGAGAAGAATGGCAACCAATGGTAAGAATGAGGAGATTCTTCAATGAATTCAAATTTTCACGAGAGGGAGGGTACATTGGGATAGAGAAGATTAAAATTCTTATGATATTGGAGTCTCCTACATTCCTCGTGGCTTGTACTCAACCACATGCCCTTTTAACTATGGAAGTTACATTTCCCCATCAACCACCACATGCATATTTGACTTAAGAGGCCAGTCACAGAATGCATGTGGTGGTTGAGATTTAAGTAAAGTACATGATAATAATAAAAAATATGGAAGTGGAACTTACGCAACTTAGGATTATTTATCAACCCCCTAGACCATCTTTCACCTTCTCGTCTAGTGGTATAATGGTCCCTTTGTTGCTTCCTCAAACTCAGCTTTTGGTGGACATTATATTATATATTTCTTTTATTTCATATATTTACATAAACATAAAGACAACATAGAAACATAACAATCCTGCATAATCCTTGTATTATGGGGACTCATTACATTTACTAGTTAGACCTTGATATTAGAACTACAATACAAAAACATAGTACATAACTTAACTTGAGAACTCTAGGGATATCTCCCATTTTCAGGTCACATTTTTACTATTTTTAACTTTTCTATCTATAATGTTTCCACTTTAATTTTTTTTAAAATATTTATTTTTCTGCATCTAATTTCAAAATTTTCTAATTTTTTTTTGTTCCTTGATTGCTTTAGTCTGTTTGCATAGTTTCTTTCAATCTAAAATATTTTTTTACTAGATTTGCCTTTTAAATTAACTAATTTTCATATAATTGTGTATTCTTAATTAATTTATGGTTTCTTTAAATATAATTGAAAATGTCATATTTCTCAACAGATCTTTTACCTTTACTACTATACACAAAAAATAATTGTAGTTAAATGTACTATTTTCAATGTTTAGCACAAAATTAATTCAAAACTTTAAAACTAAGAGGAAAACAAAAGTTATATGTATATATATATATATATATATATATATATGTCATGAAACTTGAAAGATAAAAAGAGGTGAAAAAGGCAGATTTTATGGTAAAAGAAACTTCCAAGGAAATATTAAACACACTGTAATAATAATGTGCATGTATATATGTATATATATATATGTATATATATATGTAATAATATATATATATATATGTATGTATATATATATATGTATCTATATAATATCAATAATAATAATGATTAATAGAGCCTAAAATGAAAAGAATAATGCAAAATTAAAAGATTCAAGAAATGAAACTTAAGTTCAGCTTAAAAGGTAAAGATTTATTAAAGGCGATTTAAAAAGATTAAGAATATAAAGGTTCACAAAAACCTACCAAATATATGGACCATATATTATATGGACATTAATGGAGAGAGAGAGGAGAGAGAGAGAGGAGAAGGATGGAACTCTCTGGTTTTCTCATATTCACAGTCCTTTCCCTCCCTAACTTGATATAGCTATTCTTGTTATTTTCCCCGTGCATTATTGGGAGAACTTTCTTTCTCATTAAACCTTCACTACTTGGTGCTCAGCTCCACTCCTTCTCCTTGCGGGATTTTTCCCTATGGGTCACCTCTTTTCAACTTTATTAAGCTGACCTCTGAAAGTGACATGAATATTACTGGACCCGAGATGAAACCCTACCCTAGTTTCATGGATGAAGCTCATGATCTTCCAGGACATCACAGCTTGAGAACTCCTGTTTGGTGGCGTGAATTTCATTCATCCTCCAGAAGCCTTGTAGCTCATCCTCTTCAACTCTCCCATTCTAATCTATCCATTTAATCAGGGAACTCCCCACTTTATGTGGTTTCTTCCCCAGGATTTCTGAGACAACTTCTCTTTACTATCTCAGACCACTCCTTCAGCCTTCTTCCCTCCCATTCAGTCCTTAGTCTCCTACATTCGTCCCCTTCACAGGCTCCCCTTCTTCTCCCTCTATTTTTCCTCCTGGATCTCCCCAGCACTAACCCAAACCAAACTACCTAAGAGCTCTTCCAAGTGGCAGCTTTAAACCCTCCCCGATGCAACAGCAGATCCCTCTTCTAGGGACTCTTGTTTTTTCAGATCTGACTCCAGGTTCTTCCCAGATCCAACAATAAACTTGATACATTTGTAGGCTTTGTTGGTAATTACACTCCCACCAATAAGCTCTGATTTGGGGCAGGGTCTTGAAGACGATGATAGTGAGGAATCGATCCTTAGAGGTTTGATTAAGGACATTGGACCTCACTCCTCAAACAGAAGCATGAAAAGGAATAAATGCATTAGATTTGTAACTGACTCCTCTAACCTCATCCTAGGAGAATATCTCTCAATGGCGGAAGTTCTGTAGCTTGCGGATAAATCTATGGTAGGGAAAGTTTACAGGAGGCATCTTAGTGAGAAGACACTAAAAATCTAGGCATCCACTATCTAGGGCTTGATCCAATCCACCCCCCACAAATCCATCGATTATCATGGGGATGGTTTCTCATCACTTTTGCCATTACAAGTCAAGCAACTCGAGCCCTCTTGGGTTGTTGGTCTATTGATTCCTCACATGTTCTACTAAAGCTCCGGGACCCAACCTTCGACGCAGCAAGCACGTGTGTGGACTCCTTCCCCATATGGGTACACTTTCCTGGACTACAGCCCCATCTATATTAGAAGGTCTTTTGATTATTAGAATGCCTTTGGGCAACTACTTGGAAATTTTTTTCCTTCAAAAGGCTGGGAAATGTCCTAGCACCTGTCTTAGTTTCCTCATGTCGGAGGAGGAGCTTTGCAGGAGACTCCAACAGCTGCCTCATCAGAGGACACACTAGGGCTCAAATCCCTTGACTAAAGGGTATTCATTTCCGATGTCGGCGATGTCACATGGGACTATACTCAAAGCATCCCACAACCAACTGCGAGGGCCGCCCACTCCACTCCTCATCTCCACGTAGCTGGAGAGCAGTAGTGAGGGGACACTTTCTCCTTAGTCGGCTTCTCCCTCCACTTCTCCACAAACTCACAACCTCATTGGAGACCCTCACTTGAGTACAATAGACATCAGTCTGGGATCAGCCTTAGGCTCAGGTTAAATGAGGATCTTGGATGGACT
Organism: Picea sitchensis; assembly: GCA_010110895.2. Classification (NCBI taxonomy): domain Eukaryota; kingdom Viridiplantae; phylum Streptophyta; class Pinopsida; order Pinales; family Pinaceae; genus Picea; species Picea sitchensis. Next base: position 8,055 of record SNQJ01S0176717.1, on the reverse strand, counting down.
CCCCCCTCTATCTCGAGACATGGCTTCGACTTCATCCTACAAGTATTCTACAGTTTCCCTGCTTTGAATCTTTTCTAAAATTACAATACACTATCCCTATTCCTGTTCGGGACCCCTATAGGCTTACAAATATCTCAAAATTGACATCCCTTCCACACTTAGACCTCTCTCCCATATCCCCCAAAGGTCATGTCCCTTATCCTCCCCTCACAACCCTCCCTAGATACCCTTTCCCCTCACGCTCCCCGATCCCCTCCTTCCCACTTCTTTCAAAGATCATAACTCTGACTCTTCAAAAGAACCCACCATCCTCTTTCAACTCAGGAACATAACTATTCTTCGACCCCCTACAAAAAAACTGGGACTCTGCTATGATCCAGATATTGGCACATCAAAAAGAGGAGGAGTGCACTTCCACACGATTTCAAAAGCACAATCTAGAGCAGCAGATATCCACTTGGAGCCTCCAACAATAATATATTTTTGGGAAGGGCACTTAAGAGTAGTGCAATCCCAGTTCTGCTATGATCGGATATTGGCACATCAAAGGAGGGCGCGCTCCAAATTTCAAAAGCACAATCTAGAATAGCGCCCTAGATATCACTTAATTTTGTGATCTATTTTTTGGGCATGACGATGCAAGAGCCCACAGGAGGATTACCCATGAAATCTCTCTCAATTGCAAAGTGGCGATCCCCTAGAAGAAGAAATCAACCTTGAAATGGTTGATCAACCGCACTTAGCAACCAAAAGATCATTCTACTTCAAGAAATGATGGCAGAATCCTCAGCTATCTCTGCTACCCCATCCTCTCTATTTTGAGATGGATTTACCATGAACTTAGATCGGCAATAAGATTTGGTAGTGCCTAGCCATGGGGTGAGTGTACAAAATCATCAAAGTTCTCAACTCTGGGGCCTCAATTCCTGTCTAGGAATTGATATTTTCATGGAAGGCCTGGGGAAAGAATTTAGGATTCTCAATGTCTATGGCCCCTATCTTTATAGAACCCCTTTCTGGGAAAGACTTCTCAGTTTCAAGATCCTGAAAGTCGAGAACTTAATCGTGGGTGGTGACCTCAACTTCTCACTTGGGGAGGCAGAAGTCAGGGGCCCCTCAGCATGTCTGAATCAACTCACCACCAGGATCACACATCTTTTGTTGACCAATGGGTTGTTGGACATCATCACACCCAAGAAATTAAATCCAACCTGGAGGAATATGTGCATAGGGAAAGCAAGGGTGGAAAAATGAATTGATAGCTTTCTCATGGCTGAAGCACTAAAATAACTATTGGAGGAATCTTTCCAAGTAAGGCAATGGATTGGGGCGGGAGGCATATCAGATCATTCCCCAGTTTGGCTCATTTTGAAGGTCGAAACTCACAAACCCCCCTCGCCTTTTAAATTTAATTCCTGAAGATGAAAGAGTTTTTTTTGAGATGCAGTGCAGTTGCCTTTGGAGGCCTTCGACCCTGGCACTCCAGCGTGTGTCACTTTGCGGAAATCTCCAAAATCAAATCATGAACTATCCCGCTTGGGCAAAGGAAAAGAAGACAGAAAGAGGGAGGAAAGAGAGAAATCACAGAACCATAGAAGAACAAATTGAAGCCATTTATTAGGAGGAAGACGGGGGTTTCCTAACCGACTCTTCCAAGGACACCTTAAAAACCTTGGAATCACGACGCAAAGAACTCCTAGTCGATCAAGAAGAAACCTGGAGACTAAAAAAGAAGCGATTTGGCTAGAGAATGGGGATGAGAACACCAAATTCTTCCATTCCTTTGTAAAGGGTCGCAAAGCTACAAAACATATTTGGAATATGAAGGATACAGAAGGAAGAACTGTTTCAACCTTCGCAGGGTTGGCGGTGTTGGGAGAAAGATTAGTTGTTATGTTGATGTCAACCCTAGTCATGGGTTTTGGACCACAAGATTGATGAAAGGTATTTGGACATGAAGGAAAATGCACATGTAGATACAAGACCCATGGATGGATAAGATACACCATGTTGTTTTCGGTGGCATGTGGAACATCAGGTGGATCCTCTGGTTGAGGAGAAATGAATTTTGAAGATGACAAAGTGAATTGAAGAAGTACATGTAGGCCACTGAAGATAATTAAAGAAAATAATAATTACAAAATAAGAAATTGTCGGGTCAGGACCCTAATATTAAAAAGGAAGTGACATAAATGGTATAAATAAATATCATTATACATTCATTTGATACACAAGTCGAATTCGAGAGGAAATCCCTCCGGGTCCGGGAATCATCCATCCATTCCTCCATCCATCCATCCATCCATCCATCCTTCCATCCATTCCATCCATCCGTCCATTCCATCCATCCATCCATCCATCCATTCCATCCTTTCGGTCCTTCCATCCATTCCATCCATCCATCATCCATCCTGTCCATCCATCCATCCATCCGTCCGCCACCCATCCTCTTTCCATTCCTCCATTCCATCCGTCCATCCATCCATTTCCATTCCTTCCATCCATTCGGCTCCGTCCATCTTTCCTCCATCCATCCGTCCATTCCATCCATTCTCCATCCTATTCCTTCCATCTCCATTTCCTCCATCCTTCCTCCATCCATTCCGTCCATTCCATCCTTCCATCCATTCATTTCCATCCATCCATTTCCATCCATCCGGCCTCCGGCCATTCCATCCATCCCCATTCCATCCATCCATTCCATCCATCCATCATCCTTCCTCCTGCCATCCATCCATCCATTCCTCCGTCCATTTCCTCCATTCCGTCCGTCCTTCCATCCTTCCATTTCCTCCATTCCATTCCTGTCCATTCCTTCCTTCCTCCGTCCATTCCTTCCATCCATCCATTTCCATTCCTTTCCATTCCTTCCATCCATCCTCCGTCCTTCCATTCCATCCATTCCATTCCTCCATCCATCCATCCGTCCATCCATTCCGTCCGCTCCTTTCCGTCCATCCATCCATTCCATCCATCCATCCATCCATCCATCCGTCCATCCATCCATCCTCCATTCCATCCATCCATCCGTCCTCCATCATCCTTCCTCCATCCTTCCTCCATCCATCCATCCATCCTCCGTCCATTCCTTCCATCCATTTCCTCCATCCATCTTCCTTCCTCCATTCCTCATCCATCCTCTCATCGAGGATTGCAATGATTGGCCATGCCATGGAAAAATATGATAGATTGGTGGTCCAAGTCCTTGGCACCCCAGATCTTTCAAAGGAAGTACAATCATTGATAAATACACTATGTGGACTTGGTGTTCGAGTTGATACAATATTTGGTGACATATCATTGATGGGATCTTTGGTTCCGTGATGGGCACTAGAGACTTTAATTTATGTATGAAAGATGTCTCCAATATATTCAATCGCCATTTGAAAGATAAGTATCAATTAGATCCCAATGATTCTTTGAGTGTTAACAAGTGGTATCAACAAGAGAAATTCGTTTTTTATCTATAGCGGCCAGAATGGGAGGATGTACCATTCATAATTGGAACCCAAATAGAATGGATGCTTGATATGATGGTCAAGTGTTCTCACAACAACATGTTGTCTTTGGATTCCACGTTTAGCAAAAACAAATATGTGGAGTGAGTTTCATTAGTTTTTTTAATGTTCCTATTGAGTTCAATGTTTCATTCAATATAATTAGTACTCTAAAATTGAGAAGTTGATTATTGTATTGGTTTGTGTAGTACCAATTATACATAGTTCTTGCCTTCGATTCTAAATATAGAGGTGTTCCTGTTGCATGGGAAGTGTGTTCACACAATAGAACATCAGATATAGCCTAGTGGCTTAGACCACTCCTAGATACATGTAGGAAAATATGTCCAAATTGGAAACTGAATATTGTCATGACAGATGATGCATTAGCATAAATTAAAGCATTGAGGTGAGACAAATATTCTGTAGGTTATGAATGTATGAATTATCATTAGCACCTGTACACCTAGAGTTTTGTTGTTATTACATTTAATGATGAATATATTTGGTTGCTAAATGTTAATCATATTCAATTAACACAAGAACAATATCATTTCTCTTGTAGGCAAATTTTGGGTTATCGCATCCTCCTTTGTTGACATGTTAGATGGGTAGCAGTTGAAAAATGTATTTCAATTGGAATCTTCCCCTGAAAGAGCCAATGAATTATCTCTTAGTCTAGGTGAGATAATGCATTGTTGTCGTGATCATGATGCCATTGGTGAGGCAATGTGAACATTCTTTGAAAAAATTTGTTGGTGAAGTTAAGTTTTTTGACTACTTGAGGAAAACATTGGTTGGAAGAGGGATAAGATATGTAAAGTTAATTAATATGTTGTCTTAGATTACTTTCCCCAACATATATAGATCATTTAATTTAGTTATAATTACATGTCATATTGAATTAACATATTAATGATTGGTTATATTTTCTTATTAGATATGTGGGAAAAATGTTGTCGGGACTTTCCTCATGCTAATCAAGAGTCCAATAGTTCAATTGAATCATACCATTGTTTCTTGAAGACCAAGTTCTTACGTGACCGAAGGCATAAATGTTTTAGGAGAATGGATTGGTTGATTTTCTCCCTATTGAAGAGGGTTGAATTTTTTTTTGTGCATCAAAACTATTTGAAGGATTTTGGATTTCTAACAAACTGGAAGAAGGGGAGGTACCTTGAGACTTCATTAGAGAAATCTAGGAGAAATCTTGATAATGATGTTAGTCCTCATGACATTTTTGAATGTGCATACATGGTTATTAGCTAGACAGATCATGAAAAATATTACATTGTATCAACATCTATTGAAAATGGTCTAGTATGTGATTGCCCATGGGCATTGTGAGACAACACATGCAAACATGTTTTTAAAGTCAGTGCTTTATATGGAATTTGTAATGAAGTTGCCCAAGAAGATGCTATAGAGGAAGCAACAATGGATAACATTCTAGAAGAACAAACCACTTATATGCCTCCTACAAATGATGCCACAAATGGTGCCAATGGGGACAATGAGAATGCTCATGAAAATAGGAATGGGGACAATATTGGAGGAGATGATGGGGGAAATTCCCTTCATCAAGGAAACAATGGTTGTGATTTGATTATACAAGGGATGTTAGAGAAGCTACAAGGATTACAAGTGATCATTCTTTATTGTATGAAATTTATCCATTAAATTTTATTTTATTCTAATATGCTATGGTATTTACATATCAATTTGAATGTTTTATATGATTAATCTATTTTAAAAGAATTTCATACATTTTAAATTGGTAGGATGCAATTGATCATGCACCATGGGAACAACATAAATGTTTGGAAATTAAGGAGTATTTGGAAAGATTTCTTATTGACTTCAATGATAAATTTATAATGGACTTTGACTTCACCAATGGCCCACAAGCATTAGATGGATCTCTAAGAAGAAATAAAAGTTGGACTATCCCTAGCTTTAAGCGTCGACAGAGGGCTCGACGAGCTCTAGTAGAGGACTTAAATGTGAATGCCAAAGAATATATGCCATATGAATTCACCGAGTCTAACCAATGTGGGAGGAGAAAAGTTGCATCCATGCCAAATCCACAATGTGGGACAATAGTTGCATTCATGCCAAATCGGGGCAATCAAACACATTTGCTTTTTGATTTGAATAATTTTCCTAACAATAACAATTGATAGATATCTTACTATGTTTAAAACTCTCCAAATAGTTCCTACCAATAGTTTTTGTTTCTTTTCAACATACATTTAGAAACCTTGTCGAACATGTTTTAAAGTGTTCCTTGTCTTAAGTTTTTCATTGCACATAGAAGTGATATTAGTTTTTGAATCCACGTGCCTAGTCCATTATTTTTATATCTTTATCATGTTAAGCACATGACTTTCCCTTGCTTTGATTTGTGGTTGGGTCATTCCTATGCTTGGGACATTGTTGTTCCAAATGCTCACTAGTTTGACACTCATTAGGGTTATTCATTTTCTCAATATTGGCTCTTCATTGTTCAACAAACAAAGGTGTTAAGCAGCATTCCTTTCCTCAATGACTTAGATAAATTTATTTGTTCTACTTCAAAATTCATTGCTTGAGGTCTAGTCCTTCATTAGTACTATCATTTCTTCTCTTCTTTACTCAATGGCAACATCACTTGGTTATTCAACACTTAATCATGGACCATGTTTTTTCTATGGTCACATTCAATTTTCTACATTCATTAAACACTACACTTCTATGAGCCATTAAGTATGGTCTTCTTTGTTTGGTTCTTTATACATAGTCTTCTCTTCTAGATTTTAACAATTGAAATATTTCTTGAGCCTCTAATTTCACAATTTGAACATGTATATGCATAATCTTCTACATTCTTAATAACACACCACATTAGATCTATATTCCAAAATAATTGTAGTAAAATTGAACTCGATAACTTATTCATATATCTCCTACATCTTGTTATCACCTTGTTCTTGAACATACAACATCCCATGACCCCCTCCTTTTGAGGCCTCTTATGGATATACTCATTTTTCCCGTTACAAGTATCCCATTAATATGTAGCCATCATCCTCTTCTCAGTTGTTGAAGGAACACCACAACATTTGTTCATTTCTTCATCAACTAGCTAGGATTCATGATCATGTTTCATTACTCTCTAGGTGTCTCAAGAGCACTCCAACACCACTTCTTTTGGCCTATTGTGAAACACTAGCTTGATACTTTCATTGGCAACTACCCCCTTTGTGGCATGGTAAAAGACTACTAATCATAAATATGGTCCCTATTGGCTCTTACCTATCCCACTTAACCATTTAGTCTCTTTATGGATTTTTGTCATTGGTTTATGAAAAAACAAATCTAATTGTGCTATTTAACTAAAATGGTGTTTTCCATCGATGTTATTTATGAATGATAATTTTCTTCATTTAATTTGACTATGAATATATGGTGTCAAACTTTATTGAAACAAAAAATATAATTAGGCTGTGTTTATATCTTGTTTCTAGTACTAAGATTTTATTTTAACCATTTTCTTTTGTAATTTGAAAGAAATGAAAAAGTGAATTAGGGCATAATTAAATATTAGAATCATGTTTTGAAGATTTTTCCAAGCACTCTAGCATGGATTGATGAGGGCTAAAAACCTTTATCATCATAATCCACCAATAGGATTGGTATTTCAAAACCAACCCATGGAATTTGATGGTTTGGATCATTCTATTACATGTTTTAAAATTTCAAACAAAGATTGATGATGGTTTCCTAGTAATTTTTATTGTATTTGACAAGTAAATTTTTAATGCTTTGATAGGTAAAATGCCTTAAAATGCCTCATGATTTTTTTATTGTATTTGATAGGTAAAATGCCTTAAAATGCCTCATGATGAGTAATTTTCCTCTCAAATTCCATCTGTGTGAGTTACCATAGAATTGATATTAGAGTATTTATAAGAAAGAAAAGAAAAATATATTAAAATTTCATGGGTAAAGGAGTGTAAGGGAAGCCAAATATAAAGAATAAATTCCCTATCTTCAACTAAGTCAACTTCCACAATGTAAAGGAGGCCTCTACTTATTTCTAATATTAGTTATAGAGATTGTAAGATGGGTGTGTGCTATTTAGACTATTATATTGCTAAACTCTAGTCACACTTGAGGCATAATCATTAATTAACTTAATACAATGGTATCATTGTTGTTTTGCTCATATTTACTTTGTTATATTGTATCTTGATAATGTTTACATTGTTGTGATCTTGACAAATGAGCTAGCTAGTGCCTTTTTGTTTTGATGAATGTGATTAAAAGTTCAGGGAAGGATGGATTCTTCTCTTCCACTAATCTCCAACTCTCTACACATTAATTAAGATGAAACTATACAACATGCCTTAGGTGAGACCTTCTTTTGGAGGGTTGAATATGTTGACATACTAAACTACTACAAGCATTTATTAGACACCTTTTATGCATGTTGGGTCTATAAAAGGGATAACAAGTGTGGTGGTGGGAATAAACTCAGGAAATACACCCTATATATTGTATATCATTGATAGGATGG
>SNQJ01S0176716.1:13627-38077 GCA_010110895.2 Picea sitchensis | reverse complement strand
TGCGAACTATCTTCAAAATATGATTTCTGGAAATAGATAAGAGCAACCCTCTTCAGGAAGGAGTTCTTTAATGAGGAGTTTGATTTGCTATCATCATGACATCACTATGACATCATCACAATGACCAAAATTGTGGATAACACCTTTCCCTTCCTAGTGGATCTTAGTCCCCCATACTCTTTTATCGCGGTCAGTATACACGTAGCGATGTATTTATATTAATGATATGAGTGTTTACATATACAAAAATAGGTTCACTGGCCTAAAGAATCTAGGCTCTCAGGCCTAATCATCACATAAGCCTCCTAGATTATAATCACTTGGCTCACCAACCTATAAAACATGTTTACAATTCATCTGGGGCTCGGCCTTGGGGTATTACAATCCCCTCCCCTTATTTATGCACTATCCTCAGTGCATCTTATTTACATATTACATCAATATTTTCAAAAATATTTAAAAATATGCAGGTATTCTACTCACATAGCATCTTCATGCTCCCAAGTTGCATCCTCAGGACCGTACCAGGTCCATTGGACCTTTACTAGATCTATGGCTCGATTCTAGAGCTTCTTGATCTTTCGGTCCAATATGCACACCATATGCACTTGAAAAGCGCCTTCTTGCTCCACCTGAATCATATTCCAATCAATAACGTGATTGTCATCATGTATATACTTCTTGAGAAATTATACGTGGAATACATTAATAATATACATAGATGCAGGTAATGAAAGCATATAATATGCAATTCCAATCCTCTCTAGGATTTCAAATAGCCCACAATAATAAGCTTCCAACTTGGACCAATTTCCCAACTTCAGGGAACTTATGTCGGCCTTCATTTTCAGGAATACATGATCACCTACACAGAATTCCCTATGAATTCTGGCCTTATCAGCATATATGGTCTTCCTATCTTGAGAAGCCTTTAAATTATGATTTATTTTTTACATATGATCTTCCATTTCCCTGAGAAACTCTATCCCAACTACTACTCTATATGCTCGATTGTCCCAGATTACTGGTGTGTTTCACTTTCTACCATAAAGTGCCTCAAATGGGCTCATCTTCAAAGATGCTTGGTACCCATTTGTTATCACTCCAAGAAACTCTTTGAGGTTGTAGGTCAAATATGCTTGGTAACTTAAAGTAAAAAAAAAATTGTGTTTTTGTGTGTGTGGATCAATGGGATAACTCAACTGTAGTATGGCCTCCAAACAGTCAAAATGAATAATCAAATGAACCAATGCTCTCAAGGATCAATAATCAGATAAAAGCTTTAAAATGGGTGAAAAAATCTATACTTATTAACCAAAACCACAGATGTGATGGGTCAAATCATATAGTGAAGAATACTATTAAGTCAAACCTATGAACTGACTAATGAGATGACAGTCATTTAGTAGTTAAAACAAGCTTGAAATAAAGTACAGAAGAAAGGATGGAAATATGATATCAATAGAGAGAGAAAATTGTGATTTGTATTATCATATGAAAAGTCTGTTCAAAATAGTATATTTCCTGTATCCAAAATCGAACCCTTACTTTATCAAAATGATAAGTATTTATAACCTTTACAATAGATCTCAGATCCCTGAAAAATGGATCTGGATTTCTAAATATAGAAAACAGAGTGCAAACTAATTACAATCAGGTAGTTCAAAATCTATTTTATATTAATCGAATTGTTTTCAAAAGGTCTTTGACATCTGGTCTTTATCATGATGCACCCTTGATGTGTCTCTGATGTGTTGACACATGTCTTCAAAACTGAAAAATTTAAACAACTGTGAACAAATTTTTAGTTGACCATTTAAGCATTCAACTCCTATATCTCCACGAATCTTTGAAACTAAATATTTCATGATTTCGTGATTAATTTTTTGATGCCCTCTTATCTTTTAAATCACCCAAAAATCGCTTCGTTCGAGCTCAAAATATTCAAAATTATTTCTCTGTGGTTTCACCAGCTATTCCACCTTAGAATTTACTAATTAGTCGATGAAAGCTCTGCTTTTCAATGGCTAATTGGTTATAATTGTGCCTCCTGTGTTGATGAAAATTTTGTTTTAATCAAAAGGAAAACCTTTCATGTTCATGGTTCCTCATGGCTCAATTTTCATACAACCTGATACCTTTTGACCTATCAAAAATCCAGAACGCAACTATCCTTACCAAATCTGTTGCACACGCATTCTTTGCCTACAAAATCGGGCATTTAGACTCGGTTCTTGTGTGTAGAATTGTAACTGCTCTGTGGCTTAATATGAGAATTATACATGTGTATATCGATTTATACTTTGACAAGTAGACTGGAATTTAGCTTTGGCATGTGTAACATGCTTGACAGACTTAGGATCGGCTTAAAACACTTGTGGCTTAGCTTGAGCCTACGTGTATGACTTGATCTTTACTTATGGACTTTGTCTTATGCACTAGATAAGTAGTGTGATGACTTAGGATTAGAATAAGAGTTTGATACTTAATCACAGATCATTTATTTAGAAAAAGTTTATAATTAGACATATAAAAAGGTAAATACTAAGGTGTCTAAACAATACTAACCATGTTTTGGAATACAGGCATTGAAGACAAGATGAAAAGACTCTCAAGTAAGCATAATCAATGGGAGCTTGGTCTATAGATATTTGGAGACAAAACATTGGCCAGACATATTTAGAAATGGGCATATTGAATAAAACTTGAGGAGATGCTCCAAAAATACCAGTGCATTTTTTATCACTAACATTTGGCTCCAACTGGGATGGATACCTCCCTGCAAGGTTTCCAAGAACCTAGTAGTTCCAGTCACCTTTAGCATTGGGCATGGAGTCATCTGGCCCGTACAACTGATCTCTGCAAAACTGTAACTTGCCTGTAAACTGCTCTTATTCAACAACCAAAAACTAAAAGAGTCTACTGCTCGGAGAACAAGCTTATTCAGCTGCCTACTCCTACACGGACCAACCATACTGCCTCTTATCAGGTGAAGTCATATTTCCAATGAAACCATGTAAGAAAATGTTTTGTTGAATCTGTTCTTGGTCTTGTCCCCAAAAATAAAAGAATGCATAGCCAACAGAAATGTTGTTTAAATAGATGATAAAGCCAATTTTCATCTGACAAAAATACTTTAACACATATGCTACTCCTAGATTTCAAATAGTCAGCGATAGGGTCATCAAATCAACAAAGAAATACCTCTTTATGCTGCTATTCCAACTTAAAACTGAAATAATGTTGCTTGTTGCCTTCACTGATGTCAATGTTGAATGTGGATTGTTCTTCCTCTATCAAATGAAAATACAAGCTCAACTGTTCATCTAAAACTTTATGCTCCTCACCTTCCTCCTCATATCTGTTGAAATCTGCCTTGGTCTACAAATCAGAAAACTGAGGGTTGCCCTTAGAACTTGCTACAAATCTAAAACTGTCACCTGCTAATGTGTCAATCTGCTTAACATCTTAAAAGTTTTCAGAGGGAAAAATCTGATCTTCATGACAACCTAAGACAATAGATGCATTTGGTACAATGTCAAAAGCATCACTAAGGTTATCATAGTGTGGATCACTAATCTCTTGATCATAATGAAGAGTATCCTCTACAACAACATACTCTTCATGAGTGTCTAATTGATTATTCAAAATATCGAATTCATGACAACACTCGATAAAGAGAAAGTCATTTGGAAATTGGTCTTTACAAAACACATGAAAAGCAGCATGAAAATCTGCCAAAGAGATAACACTTGTACTTGGAAGAGACCCGCACCAGTCAAGAGCAATTCCATCTAATGAATGTTTGAAAAGCTTAATTTGAACATCTTCATGTACAATTCCAAGTCAATTAATAAAATCATGAAAATCCAGCAGGTGTTCCACTGTTACTTCCCATTATTCTCCTCGAAATTTGGGAATACTTCTTTCCCATTCATCTTTACTAGGAACTGGATGAGGGTAACCAGAAATACTTGAAAAATTGCAAAAAACATACCTCTTCGCTAAGATCTGGTTCATTTCATACCAGTGGAGTCGCCAACAGATTTTAGAGAAATGGAGTCACCACTGAATCTGTCCTTCATGGAGTCGCCAAATAAATTATTACAACCGAAAAAATGTCCAAAATTTGTCTATCATCAAAGCTGGATCTTGTCGTTTCCCAAGGAAGTTGAGCTTCAATCTCCTCTCCCAGGCAATGGCGCCAATTTGTTATAACTCCAAGAAAATCTTTGAGGTTGTAGGTCAAAGATGCTTGGTAACTTAAAGTAAACTTGTTTTTGTGTTTTTGTGTGTGTGGATCAATGGGATAAATCAAATGCAGTATGGCCTCTAGACAATCAAAATGAATAATCAAATGAACCAATGCTCTCAAGGATCAATAATCAGATAATAGCTTTAAAATGGGTGAAGAAATCTATACTTATTAACCAAAACCACAGATGTGATGGGTCAAATCATATAGTGAAGAATACTATTAAGTCAAACCTATGAACTGACTAATGAGATGACAGTCATTTAGTAGTTAAAACAAGCTTGAAATAAAGTACAGAAGAAAGGATGGAAATATGATATCAATAGAGAGAGAAAATTGTGATTTGTATTATCATATGAAAAGTCTGTTCAAAATAGTATATTTCCTGTATCCAAAATCGAACCCTTACTTTATCAAAATTATAAGTATTTATAACCTTTACAATAGATCTCAGATCCCTGAAAAATGGATCTGGATTTCTAAATATAGAAAACAGAGTGCAAACTAATTACAATCAGGTAGTTGAAAATCTATTTTATATGAATCGAATTGTCTTCAAAAGGTCTTTGACATCTGGTCTTTATCATGATGCACCCCTGATGTGTCTCTGATGTGTTGACACATGTCTTCAAAACTAAAAACTTTAAACAGTTGTGAACAAATTTTTAGTTGACCATTTAAGCATTCACCTCCTATATCTCCACAAATCTTTGAAACTAAATATTTCATGATTTGGTGATTAATTTTTTGATGCCCTCTTATCTTTTAAATCACCCAAAAATCGCTCTGTTCGAGCTCAAAATATTCAAAATTCTTTCTCTGTGGTTTCACCAGCTATTCCACCTTAGAATTTACTAATTAGTCGATGAAAGCTCTGCTTTTCAATGGCTAATTGGTTATAACTGTGCCTCCTGTGTTGGTGAAAATTTTGTTTTAATCAAAAGGAAAACCTTTCGTGTTCATGGTTCCTCATGGATCAATTTTCATACAACCTGATACCTTTTGACCTATCAAAAATCCAGAACGCAACTATCCTTACCAAATCTGTTGCACACGCATTCTTTGCCTGCAAAATCGGGCATTTAGACTCGGTTCTTGTGTGTAGAATTATAACTGCTATGTGGCTTAATATGAGAATTAGACATGTGTATATCGATTTATACTTTGAAAAGTAGACTATAATTTAGCTTTGGCATGTGTAACATGCTTGACAGACTTAGGATCGGCTTAAAACACTTGTGGCTTAGCTTGAGCCTACGTGTATGACTTGATCTTGACTTATGGACTTTGTCTTATGCACTAGATAAGTAGTGTGATGACTTAGGATTAGAATAAGAGTTTGATACTTAATCACAGATCATTTATTTAGCAAAATTTTATAATTAGACATCTAAAAAGGTAAATACTAAGGTGTCTAAACAATACTAATCATGTTTTGGAATACAGGCATTGAAGACAAGATGAAAAGACTCTCAAGTAAGCATAATCAATGGGAGCTTGGTCTATAGATATTTGGAGACAATACACTGGCCAGACATATTTAGAAATGGGCATATTGAATAAAACTTGAGGAGATGCTCCAAAAATACCAGTGCATTTTTTATCACTAACATTTGGCTCCAACTGGGATGGATACCTCCCTGCAAAGTTTCCAAGAACCTAGTAGTTCCAGTCACCTTTAGCATTGGGCATGGAGTCATCTGGCCCGTACAACTGATCTCTGCAAAAATGTAACCTGCCTGTAAACTGCTCTTATTCAACAACCAAAAACTAAAAGAGTCTACTGCTCGGAGAACAAGCTTATTCAGCTGCCTACTCTTACAGGGACCAACCATACTGCCTCTTATCAGTTGAAGTCATCTTTCCAATGAAACCATGTAATAAAATGTTTTATTGAATCTGTTCTTGGTCTTGTCCCCAAAAATAAAAGAATGCATAGCCAACAGAAATGTTGTTTAAATAGATGATAAAGCCAACTTTCATCTGACAAAAATACTTTAACACATATGCTACTCCTAGATTTCAAATAGTCAGTGATAGGGTCATCAAAACAACAAAGAAATACCTCTTTATGATGCTATTCCAACTTAAAACTGAAATAATGTTGCTTGTTGCCTTCACTGATGTCAATGTTGAATGTGGACTGTTCTTCCTCTATCAAATGAAAATACAAGCTCAATTGTTCATCTAAAACTTTCTTCTCCTCACCTTCCTCCTCATATCTGTTGAAATCTACCTTGGTCTACAAATCAGAAAACTGAGGGTTGCCCTTAGAACCTGCTACAGATCTAAAACTGTCACCTGCTAATGTGTCAATCTGCTTAACATATTCAAAGTTTTCAGAGGGAAAAATCTGATCTTCATGACAACCTAAGACAATAGATGCATTTGGTACAATGTCAAAAGCATCACTAAGGTTATCATAGTGTGGATCACTAATCTCTCGATCATAATGAAGAGTATCCTCTACAACAACATACTCTTCATGAGTGTCTAATTTCTTATTCAAAAGATCGAATTCATGACAACACTCGATAAAGAGAAAGTCATTCAGAAATTGGTCTTTACAAAACACATGAAAAGCAGCATGAAAATATTCCAAAGAGATAACACTTGCACTTGGAAGAGATCCGCACCAGTCAAGAGCAATTCCATCTAATGAATGTTTGAAAATCTTAATTTGAACATATTCATGTACAATTCCAAGTCAATTAATAAAATCATGAAAATCCAGCAGGTGTTCCACTGTTACTTCCCATTATTCTCCTCGAAATTTGGGAATACTTCTTTCCCATTCATCTTTACTAGGAACTGGATGAGGGTAACCAGAAAGAAATACTTGAAAAGATTGCGAAACATACCTCTTAGCTAAGATCGTTTCCATTTCATACCCGATTAGAATTAAATAGCAGTTACACACTAGAAATGGAGTCACCATTAGATCGGAGTCTTCATTGGAATTAATGGAAAAACAAATTAGCCCTAGCCGAAAAAATGTCCATAATTTTTTCTATCATCAATTTGGATCTTGTAGTTTCCCAAGGAGGTTGAGCTTCGATCTCCTCTCCCGTGATAAATAATTTATTATCACTCTAAGAAACTATTTAGGGTTGTAGGCTAAAGGTGCTTGGTAACTTAAAGTAAACTTGTTTTGTGTTTTTGTGTGTGTGGATCAATGGGATAAATCAAATCGTTATGGCCTCCAGACAATCAAAATTAATAATCAAATGAATCAATGCTCTCAAGGATCAATAATCGGATAATAGATTTAAAATGGGTGAAGAAATCTATGCTTATTAACCAAAACCACGGATGTGATGGGTCAAATAATATAGTGAAGAATACTATTAAGTCAAACCTATGAAATGACTGATGAGATGACAGTCATTTAGTGGTTAAAACAAGCTTGAAATAAAGTACAGAAGATAGGATGGAAATCTGATATCAATAAATGAGAGAAACTTGTGATCTGTGTTATCATATGAAAAGTCTGTTACAGAGGTATAGTTCCTATATCCAAAATTGAACCATTACTTTATCAAAATGATAAGTATTTATAACCTTTTACTTTATCAAAATGATAAGTATTTATAACCTTTACAATAGATCTCAGATCCCTGAAAAATGGATATGGATTTCTAAATATAGAAAAAAGAGTGCAAACTAATTACAATCGGGTAGTTGAAAATCTATTTTATATGAATCGAACTATCTTCAAAAGGTCTTTGACATCTGGTATTTATCATGATGTGCCCCTGATGTGTCTCCGATGTGTCTCTGATGTGTTGACACATGTCTTCAAAAATGAAAACTTTAAACAGTTGTGAACAAAGTTTTATTTGACCATTTAAGCATCCACCTCCTATATCTCCACGAATCTTTGAAACTAAATATTTCATGATTTGGTGATTAATTTTTTAATGCCCTCTTATCTTTTAAATCACCCAAAAATCGCTTTGTTCGAGCTCAAAATCTTCAAAATTCTTTCTCTATAGTTTCACCAGCTATTCCGCCTTAGAATTTGCTAATTAGCCAATGAAATCTTTGCTTTTCAACGGCTAATTGGTTATAACTGCACCTCCTGTGCTGGTGAAAATTTTGTTTTAATCAAAAGGAAAACCTTTCGTGTTCATGGTTCCTCGTGGCTCAATTTTCATACAACCTGATACCTTTTGACCTGTCAAAAATCCAGAATGCAACTATCCTTACCAAATCTGTTGCGCACGCATTCTTTGCCTACAAAATTGGGCATTTAGACTCGGTGCTTGTGTGTAGACTTGTAACTACTATGTGGCTTGATATGAGAATTAGACATGTGTATATCAATTTATACTTTGACAAGTAGACTGGAATTTAGCTTTGGCATGTGTAATATGCTTGACAGACTTAGGATCGTCTTAAATCACTCGTGGCTTAGCTTGAGCCTGCATGTATGACTCGATCTTGACTTATGGACTTTGTCTTATGCACTAGATAAGTAGTGTGATGACTTAGGATTAGAATAAGAGTTTGATACTTAAGCACAACTCATTTATTTAGCAAAGTTTATAATTAGACATCTAAAAAGGTAAAGACTAAGGAGTCTAAACAATACTAACCATGTTTTGGAATACAGGCATTGAAGACAAAATGAAAAGACTCTCAAGTAAACATAATCAATGGGAGCTTGGTCTATAGAGATTTGGAGACAAAAGACTGGCCAAACATATTTAGAAATGGGCATATTGAATAAAAATTGAGGAGATACTCCAAAAATACCAGTGCATTTTTTATCGCTAACACCATTGTTGTAAGAAAAATCTACCAAGTGTAGATAGTCTTCCCATTTTGATGGTTTATCCATCACATACATCCTCAACATATCTTCAATCACTTGGTTCAGCCTCTCTGTTTTCTCATCAAATTATGGATGATAAGTTGTGCTAAAATTCAGATTTGTTCCAAATCCTGTAAATAAGCCTTTCCATAACTTTGAGGTAAACTTTGGGTCTCTATCAAACACAACTGTCTTGGGTATACCATGCAATCGAGCTAATTCCCTCCTACAAATATCAGCAACATTAGTTTCCTTGTGAGTGAGCTTCACTAGAATGAAATGGGCAGCTTTAGTAAGCTTGCCTGCCACTACCATGATAGAATCACGTTGCTTGTTTGTTTTGGGCAGCTTGGTTATAAAATCCATTGTTACCACTTCCCACTTCCACTCAGGAATGGGTAATGGTTGTAGAAAACTATTTGGGTGCCTATGCTCAGCCTTGACCTTTTGACACTCCAAACATGTGGCAATGTACTCAGCAATTTCTTTCTTCATGCCTGGCCAACAATATTGGCTCTTGACAGTTGCAATTGTTTTCTTATATCATGGGTTTCTAGCATAAGGAATGTTATGAATTTCCCTCAATATCAGAATTTTCAATTCTTGACAATTGGGAAAATAAATTGTATTTATGTACATGAGAATTTCATTAATTCCCATCTTGTAGTCCTCAATTTTCTGCTGCAAATTGCCTTGTTGTAATTTTGCCACTAATTCCTTGTATCGCAAATCTAATTTTGCAGCTTCCAAGATTCTGTCTTTCAAATCATATTGATACATGTTGATTGCTACAACGTGCAACTCATGCACTCTCTTGTTGAGTGCATCATCCACCTTATTCTCTTTCCCTTTGATATGCTTTATATCAAAGTCATACTCACTTAGAAATTTCAACCATCTTATCTTCCTAGCATTTAAAGTTGCCTGATCAAATAAATATTGCATACCATTATGGTATGTCCTCAACTCAAACCTTTTCCCCATGAGGTAGTGTCTCCACTTCTTCAAGGCATGCACTATGGATGCCAACTCCAAATCATGAGTGGCATAATTCCTTTCATGCTCCTTCAACTTCCTTGATTCATAGCATACAACAAACCCATTATGACTAAGGAATCCACCAAGTCCTTCCTTGCATGCATCTATGCATACCATGAAATCTTCATTTGGATCAGAAATACTTAGAATTGGAGCACCGGTTAATAATTTCTTCAAGTGTTGGGAGCTCTTTTCACACTCCAATGACCACTGAAATTTCATTTTCTTCTTTTTTAAGGAAGTGATCGGGTGTGCAATCTTTGAGAATCTTGCAATAAATATTTTTTAGTAGCCAACGAGACCTATGAAGGATATGACTTCTGTCACATTCTTATGTGCTTACCACCCTCTAATGGCCTCAATGTTTTCTGGATCCATTGTTATCCCTTCTTCTGAGATGATATGTCCTAGATAATGAATTTGGTTCTTATAAAATGAGCACTTGCTCAATTTGGCATACAATTGATGCTCTCTTAACACTTATAATATCATATTTAAGTGTTTCTCATGTTCCTCTTTCGAATTGGAATATATAAGAATGTCATCCAAAAAGACAATGAAAAACTTATCTAATTAATATCTGAAAACACCATTCATTAAACACATGAAGGCAGTCGGTGCATTTGATAACCCAAATGGCACCATTGTGAACTCATAATGTCCATACCTTGTTTTGATAGCAATCTTGTTGATGTATTCATATTTAATTCTTACCTAATGATAACCTGATCTAAGATCAATCTTTGAGAATATTTTGTCATTCTTCAACTGATCAAAGAGGTCATCGATCCTTGGCAAAGGATACTTATTATTTACAGTTACTTTGTTCAACTGCCTGAAGCCAATACACAATCTCAATGTCCCATCCTTCTTCTTCACAAATAAAATTGGGGCACCCCAAGGTGACACACTTGGGTGTATGTTTCCCTTCTTCAGAAGCTCTTCAAGCTGCATTTGCAACTCCTTCAATTCTGGTGCACTCATCCTATAAGGAGTCTTGGACACTGGAGCTACCCCAGGCATCAGATTTATACAGAAATAAATATCTCTTTTAGGGTGTAAACCTGGTATTTCTTTAAACACATCCTCAAACTCCTTTAAGACTACATAATATTAAATATTTGACACCTTATCCTTAGGTGTTTCTTCCATATGAGATGCAAATATTTGGCATCCCTTTATGTAACATTTCTTCATCTGCATTGTTGAGTTTTCTCTGATAGTTAATGCCCTGGGAATTCCTTGGACTGTCCTAAAGTTCCCTTCCTCATCCGGGCAAGTAAATGCCTTTTTATGACAGTCTAAGATAGCATGGTGTTGGTCCAACCTATCCATACCAATTATATAATCATAGGAATCTAAAGGCAAGATGTTCAAATCTTCCTTGGTGCTCATCCCATTCATGCCCATTGGACACGACTTAACCAAATCATTCATTTTTCTCTTGGCTCTGATATCTAGCTGCATCACTGAAGATTTCCCATGCTTGCTTCTTGGTAAATGAAATATTTCCACCACCTTAGGATCTATATAACTATGACTAGCTCCTGAATCAATTAAAATTGCAATGGGCTGGTTGTTGATCATACCTTCCACTTCAATCATGTGTGATTGAAATTTTTCTTGCTTGTTGTCCAGGGATGCATAGATCCTTGGTACATTTCTTCCCATATCCTACACTGTTTCATCTTGATTTACATTGTGGAAAACTCTCACTTTGTCACCCCTGTGGGGACAATCTCTGAACATATGATCTCCTTTACATACCCAACATTGAATAGGTGGTTTCCTTGGCCTTTTCCCACCTCTCTCCATTGTTTTGGATTCTTTAGGAGTTGGTTTTCCTTGAGAACTATTCTGAAGAATGGTGGCTTAGCCCCCCTCTTCCTCTGATCCATCTTGGATTTCTTCTTGTCTTCCCAAGATTTTTGGAAATTTGGCCTTCCTTTATGTTGATCATATAGGCACTTAGCTTGCCTTATGGTCTCCTCCAAAGTTTTGGGATCATCATAGTAAATATTATCACTAATGAAAGATGGAAGCCCACTCAAATACCTCTGAATCTTAATTGTCTCATCCTTTATGAAGGAGACATACTTCAATATTTCCAAAAACCTTCTTTCATACTCATCAATGGACATAATTCCAAGCTTGAGTTCAAAGAACTCCTTCATTTTATTGTCATAATATCTCTTAGTCAAGTATTTATTTTCAAAATACTTCTTGGATTCCTTCCAAGTAATATTTTTCTCTTTGATGTGTTTCACCTGCACAAGTTGATCCCACCACATGGATGTATTTCCCTTGAACTAATAGATAGTAATTCTTCCTTCTGCATGAGAAGAATAATTATGAAATTGAAAATATTTTATCATGCATATCAGCCATGTCTCGGCATCTTCATCCTTCTTGTGCTCACCATCAAATGTAGGAGGTTTAATTTTGTGCATTTATCCTCGCATTTTAGCCACCCCAGACCTATTATGATGCTTCCTTCCAGGGGATGGACTTGATCTATTGTGTTCTCTCCTATTGGAATGCCTTGGGGAGTGATGGTGATGTCTACTAACATTCCTTGTTCTTCTTTTATCATAAAGAGGCATGTGACTTCTTGATTTTCTTGAGCCACTCTTCTTATCCAAATTATTTTATATTATGCTCAAGCTCTGCATTAACATCATGTTGAAGTCCTACTACTTCTTGTATTTCATAAGCCTTTCATTATCATCCTTGTGGCTTTGAACATCCTTTTTCAAATTTTTAATTATCTTCGCCAAGTTCAATCTTTCTTCCTTTCCTTCTCCCTATCCAATTGAGTTTTCACCTTCATTACCCAAATGGAAATCCATCCCTCTGATCTCACCTTCCTGACTATAATCCCCCTACGTATCTTCCATCCCTATGCACTCTGTGTTGATCATGATATGATCTAGTTGTTGCTAAATTTGAAAAATGTGCAGCCAACAGAACTTTATCAAGCTAACTAACTCAACAATTTCATGAAATTACGAACCTTTCTGGTTTAATAATATATCCTCTTCCTTTCTTCTGATTTTTTGAGAAATTTACTATTCAGCTCAATTTTCTGGGTGAACATTTATGTTTTGTTGTCCCAGATCTTTCCAATGACGGATCCCTTGCGTAATTCTGAGTTTTGAATAGGAAGTTATAGATATTTGAAAAATTGTGCTTCCTGGGAGGTAATCCTTGTACAATTATTCTTCTTTCTCAGAGACGAATTGGATATTGGATCCCTCCTAGATCCTCTCTTCAAGTTTGTAGGCCTTATTTACTTCTTTAGGTGAAAATATGTACAAATTGGAACCCCAGAGATTCTCTTCTTATAGCCCTCTTATGTCTTTGAGAACATCAATTCGAGTACTAGCCCCCTTTTAATTCGATTGAAGTTGCATAGGACTAAGGGATATGACCAAGCACTTAGTTTATGTGCGCTTATCGGGAGCTTCAATACTTCGTGGCTCTGTAACATCGGGCTTCAGAGGCTTCACCTTCATCACGCTTCATTTTCCCCGAATGTCGAACTGGTGTTGTTTCGAACATACCTTTCTTTAGAGCTTCGGGGCTTCAGAGGTTCCACCTATACCACACAACATTCCCTCTGAACGTCGAACTGGCTAATTTCTCCAGAGCTTTGTGTTTCAGAGTTTCTTGCAACAACCTACACAATTTCTCCCAAATACCAAACTTCTGAAATTAAGGGGTCCACTTAGTATTGTTGTCAACAATATGGTGGTCACACATGGCACCACCAACGAGTGACACGTGTGAAGTCGCAATTCGTACAAAAATATTGTCAAAAGCATGAATCAGGTTGACATGTGGAAGTTGTAAATTGGGTCCACATCACCCTAGGTGATGTCATCATACCATGTCGCATTCGACGCTTCGGGACTTTGTAGCTCCGGCCTTCAGAGGTTTTCACAACATAACACTTCAAAAATCTCAAACCCCCACTCTTCGGACCATTACTACTTCGGCGCTCTGGAGCTTTAGGACTTCGAAGGAATTCTCATCATAACAAAACACATATTTTAAATGCCTAAATTTTGATCTCTCGAACAGGTTCACGTCACCCTTGGTGACATCAGCATGCCACGTCACTCCGGTGTTATGGGACTTCAGCACTTTGGGATTCGGAAGATTTCACACCAACATAATTTATAAATATCGAATTTTGAAATTTTGAATAGTTGTTTTCAGGAGCTTTGGGACTTCACGGCTCCGAGACTTCATAAAATTATACACCAGAGCACGTCAAAACACCCGATCACCGAATTTTCGAATAGGTGTTCCCCGGAGCTTCGAGACTTCAGGGCTTCGGGACTTCGAAACTTCGAGATTCAGAGGATTTTTTTGTTGAACACCAACCCACCCCCAAACTGTCGGACGCCAAAATTATGAACAAGCTTCCCCCAGAGCTTCATGACTTCAGGGCTCCGGGACTTCAGAACTTCGGTCTTCAGAGGATTTTGTTGTTGAACACCAACCCACCCCCAAACTGTCAGACGTCGAAATTATGAACAAGATAATCTACGAACACGTGTCTCTAATTAAGGGATGGTCCAGATTGGTTCCAAACTTCAAGACTTCGTGGAACTCTTCCTTCTGCGCAACCACAAACAAATTTTCCCAGAGTGTTGAATTGTCAAACCACTAGGGGATCCAATGGTCCACCTTCTTCCAACCGATCTATGGTGTAGATCTACTCTGGGGCTTTGAAGCTTTGGGGATTTTTCCTCCTTTTGTCAAAATATTAAAATTTCTTGAAGCAACGAGGTCCGAAGGAATTGAATGGTTAACAACGGCACTACTTTCCCAAATTTGACAGTTGTAAAGTATCTTCCTTCTCTCAAATAGATCCGATGGTCCAAATATTAACTTTGTGGCCCAAACCACAGTTATCGTGGTTTCTTTCCTATGATGTATTTCTTGAACCGCTACACCTTATGAGATTTTAGACATAGTTAAGGTGTACTCTCAGTGCCCTCTTGGCACTCATGGATGTTTTGTAACTCAATTTTTCTCCATTTTGACAATAATTCCCTCTGAAAATTTTGCTTCAATTTCCATTTACACAACCCATCTAGGATCAGTGTTGAAAACCGGAACTCTGATACAATTTTGTAACATCCCCGGCCACCCAGGTCAGGCCATGATACTCCATAGAACCACTCTTTCTAAGTTCTAATACTAATTTTGTAGCATACCCATCCATAGACTCGTTGGGATATGCCCCACAGAACTCTTGCAGAACATCATACATATAAAACTCAACAAACAGTTACATTCTGCTAATACACAAATTAATGCAAAAATAGCAGTAAGCCTATACTTACAACATATATAGGAAAAACTCATAAATATAGACATGTACAAATACATGGCATGCAAATGAACACATAAATGGTACTTATATTTTTATAGAATACCACCAACTATGTGAAGACCTTCCACGAACCTCCCAAACTTAGACCATGATGCTCCTCACTCTCAGCAGTGGGTCACCCCCAAGCTAGGACTAATCTCTACTTGGGTAAAGGGATTCCTAGGCTAGGATGAAACAACAGGAAGTTGCACAATCAATAGGAAGGATTTCATCCCAACATCCAACTCACACTAACAACCTACAACCTCTCGTTCCCCACATTCATGTCCCACCCTAGGAAGTGTGCCCCTTCTCTGCTCAATAGTACTTCGGCTACCCCACTTCCCTTTGAGGGCTTCAGCAATAGGCCGGACAGGAATTATCATAGCACTATATATGTTTTTGGGCTCCCTCTAGGAAAATCAGTTCCCCAACAACCTCTCTCACCTAGAGAGATTTGCTTACAAGACTGACAACCTGCTTCTTCAGTCCACGATCCTGACAACCCGCATCTTCAAACCCACAGGCCTGACAACATGCTTCTTCAATCCATCTCCTTAGTCAATTGAGTAAGGTTTATGGAAGTAGCATATCTTAGGTATAGAACATATGATGGTAGCAAGCCATGCTCAGGAAAGGAATGGTGATGGAAAAAATAGCAAACCGTTAAAGCACAGTACGGGCTCAAGCAAAGTACAGGTGTGTTGTGATTCACAGGAAAAGTATGGGATATCTCAAGGTGCTTGCAGGTTCCAGAGGTGCATGCAAGTTGTAGAGGTCGACGATGGAGGGGATGGATCTATGTTTGAGTGTGTGAGTGAATGAGGAAAGATGGAAAAACAAACTATTTTCCCCCACTTATATTTGCATGCGCCATGATTGACACATGGCTCCCCTGGAGCTCGTTTCTCTCCACTTGGGATTCATTCCCTCTTTCTTGAGAGATCGTTTCTCTCCACTTGGGATTCATTCACTCTTTCTCCTCTATGAGGGAAATATTTGTACATGTGATCACCCTCATAACCCGAAAATTTAATAGGTTGGTGCCTTGTCCTTTTCCCAACATTTCTAATATTTTGGGTTCATTTTGAGTTGGCTTCCCCTGAGAATTATTCTTGAAGAATGGGGGCTTGTACCCTTTCTTCCTCTACTCCATATTACCCTTCTTCTTTTCTTCCTATCCTTTTGGAAATTTGGTCTTCCTCTATGTTGATCATAGAGTCACTTGGCTCTCCCTATTGCTTCATTCAATTTCTTGGGATCATCATACTATATATTATCACTGAAAAATGAAGGTATCCCACTCAAGAATATTTGAATATGTACATGCTCATCCTTGATGAAGTCAACATATATTAGCAGCTCTAAGAATATTCTTTCATACTCATCCTTGGTCATACTCTCGAGCTTGATTTCAAAGAACTCCTTCATCTTCCTATCATAATAATTATTGGTTAAGTATTTATTTTGAAAATACTTTTTTAACTACCTCCAAGTGAGTTTATTCTCATCAATGTGTTGTACTTGCATGAGTTGGTCCCACCACATTGACGTTTTCCCCTTCAACTGGTAAATTGTAATTCTTCATTCTGCCTATGAGGAATAATTGTGCAAATGAAATTATTTTCTCATCCCCAGCAACCATGAATATGCATCATCATATTTCTTGTGCTCACCATCAAAGGTAGGAGGTTTTATCTTATTGAATTCCCCTTGCAATTAATCTACTCCATACCTTCTCTTATGCTTTCTGAAATGAGATAATCTTGGAACACTCTCTTCTCTCTTAATTGGGTGCCTTGGTGAGTGATGGTGATGTTTATCAAAACTTCTAGATCCTCTTCTTTTATCATGATATATGTGTCTCTTTGACTTTCTAGAGTCTCTCCCCTTATCCACTTTCTTCTTTATTATGTCCAAACTCTGCAACAACTTGATGTTGATGCCATCTTACTGCTCTTTGGCTTTCATAAGCCTCTCATTATCAACTTTATAACTCAGCACATATTTTTTCATACTCTTTATAGTCTCCACCAAATTCATGCTTTCCTCTTTGCCTTCTTCGTGCCCATTTGGTGTTATCCTAACATTACCCATGCTGGCATTGTTAGAGCAGGGTATTTTGGGGGAATACACAGCATTTTTGGAGGATAGTTGGAGCACGCACCAAGAAAGAAAGAAAAGAAGCATGCCAGAAGACAGCCAGAAGCAGTGCGTTAGGAATCAAGGGAAGCAACACAAGGAAGAGAAAGGTCAAAGACAGGACAACGCGACAAAGAAATGGTTGGATCGTGGACCAACCACGCACAGGAGGTTGTAAAGTGGACAAACCTAATCCACTTAAGGTTAGGATTTTGGGTCCTTATTGTAAGGGGTTTTACCCATTTTGTAGTATAAGTAGGCATTGTAAAATCTGAGGAGATCATCTAGTATCTACCAAGTGAAAAGAGTTAGAGTACTTTTTGTGCAGTAAGATCATAGAGTCAGTTTTGGAGATGAGTTTATTTTTAAGTTGTAACTGAGGTTCAGGTCACAAGCTGTGGAGCTTGGTGTGATATTGGCCAGCCTCACATAGACATATTTCTAATGTAATGTGCACGGCATAGAGAATTGAAGATGAATAATAAGGAATATAGATCTTTGTGGACATAGCCCAGGGGGTGAACCATGGTAAATATTGTGTTAATGTGTGGCATGTGTTATTTATGTTTTGAAATTCTTTATGATGAATGAATGGATAAATGAATGAATCTATTAAGGTTAATTCGCAGTGTCAACTAGATTAGTTATGCTATATTCTGTAGAATGAATGTTCAAGGTTAAATGAATGGTAGATATGAATGGTGGTATGGTAGATATGATGATGAATGATGAAGTAGTGTAATATACCTAACATCCCCATGAGCACCATCCCTTCCATTACTGCAAACATCTAGGTCCTGCAGTCACCCATAATCCATATAGGGTGAGGTTGTGTTGTGCACTCTGTGTGCAGTGTTTCCTTCTGGTCTCCAGAAGGGCCTATGGTTTCTAGGGTTTTGTTGGGGAACTAAGGTGGAACCCAAGTCATCCCATACATCCATAAAATGGTTATGTTTTCGGCTAGAACTCATAAGAACATCCTCGAAGGGATTTGATGAAGGACAGTGAAGAAAATGCAGTGGTTAAAAGGGATGTTCAGGCCATGGAACCCTACTAAGAAAGAGATTGAAATATGGTTGGAGACAAAGAACCTCAAGCTTGCACATAAGGATAACAGAATTTCGAGGTATACATCATGCTAGTATTTGTAGAGATATGTGTTTATTGATTTTCATGAGGCATATTTCTGTTATTTTGTATAGTTTTTACAAGAGTGCATATTGAGGTTGAAGGCTACTCATCCAACTAATAGGATAAGGCTAGTATATTGGACTAATGAGAATATTATGTGGTTGGAAAGGGTCAATAATAAGTTCATGGGCACAGTGTATTTCTAGTTAGACAATATTGTTGCAAGATTTATTACTGAGTTTGCAGTTGATACTATGAATTCATATGTTGTTGTAGAGCAGGAGTTCTTGAAGGGACCAAAAGGAACGTACATTCGATAACTTTACTTGTCGATCAATATTTTATTACATGATAGAGTGATGACAATGGAGACAGACATCTAAATCACTCTGCACGCATGGGGTAACTGGGGGAAGCACTAAGGAATATCTGAGATATGGAGAGGGCTCTAGAGAGAGGCTAGAAGAAAGAATAAATGGACCCCATAATGATGGATGAGGAACAGAATAAGGAGATATTGAGCAGAGCGGGAGTGACACGCAGCGGGAGACCCTACCAATATAAGATAAATTTTAAAAAGACGGAAGTAGTCGAGCGAGAGGGCTTGGACAGTGATCTCGTATAGTGATGAGGAAGAGGTACAGAATATTCGTGCGACAGGGAATATTGAGGAAATCATGCACGCCACATATGAAAGGAAAACCATAGGTTAAGGGTCCGGCGTAGAAGAAGGTTTTCTATTCCAAATCTGAATTAGTGTGGAACCCACAACCCCATGTGCAACTAAGATATATGAAGAAGAAGAATTGGTTAGAGAACAAGTGATTAGTGGTAGAAGGTTATTAGTAGGATCAGGTTTGACTAGAAATTCAAGTAGACGTATAAGTTCAACTAGTAGTAGTCAAGTATCTACACCGCACGGAGGTGGTAGTACAACAAACTTCACAATGGAAGGAGTAGATCCAACTATTTGATTACCAAAGTTATGTGGAGAAGGGTCAAAGGACCCGAAGAAGCATTTGTTTATTTGTGAGAAGACTTGGGAAGCTAAGCAGATTATAGATGAAGATACAAAAGTGGTACATCTTGTGATCACATTCAGAGACCACACGCTGGACTAGTATATGGGCCTCACAGTAAACAGTCCACAAGGAGTGCCTACAAATGTCACAAATGTGAAGAAGGCATCGATCAATGAATTTTAGTGACCTAGTTTAGAGGTTCAATTCATGAATGAGATGATAGAGATTAAACAGAAGCCATGTGATTTAGTTTAGAAGGTTGATCAGAAGTTCAAAAGAGAAAAATTTAATTTGAAGTATCATATTACAGACATGCAACATATACATTTTTTTGTTAACTCTTTATTGCCACATTTGAAGTATCCATTGAGGTAGCAAAAGTTTCAAACTCAAGTTGAGGCCTTGCAAGCAACCTTGCAATTGGAGGGAAATTAGTATAAGAATACAGATCCAGCTATGGAAGAGCTGAGAGTAGATCTGAAGAACCTGATATTTCATTTGAATCAAAATAAGGGAAAGGAAAAGAGGGAATATGTCCAGTGCACATTATGCAGAACAGAAGGACATCATAAGAATGAGTTCCCAACCTTTGCGTGGTACTTGGGGACAATAATTCCAAATCCTTTACCCAAATGAGGACCATGGTGTGAGATATGTAGAACAAATGGACATGATCCCTATCATTCTCCCATGATGCAGAAGTATCAAACGGTTCCCAAGACAACATTTTATAATTTTTGCAAGTTAGTTGGACATGAAGAAAAGGGCTACATAACTTTGGAAATAATGAAGGAGAGGACATCAGATATTTATAGGGTGTAGGTTGAATTAATGACAGGACAAAATGAAGCAACCACATTATAATAATATGTAGAATTGTACAGCACAAACACAATATAATAATGCACAACAGTTTGTAGCACCACCATAGTATAACAATGTGCAGTCATTTATAGTGCAACTGCAGTATAATAATGCCTAGCCACAGTATAATTAGGAACCACGGTGTAATACACCATGCGGAGAAAATTAGAGAAACAGAGGAGGTTGTAGAGGATGAGGATTTGGAGGAGGTAGAGGACCAATAGTTTATCACAATTGTTACAAACCTTGACACTATGCAAGAGATTGTCCACAGCCACCTGCGACATGTATGTATTGTCACGCAGAAAATCATGACACAGAAGAATGTCTGACACTTATTGTAAATATATAGGAAAAAAGGAACCAGAACTATCATAATGTCCAATGGATTGTTGTGGAAAACAGAGAAGAGGATGGGAAGAAGATAAATATAGTGACTAGAGGTGGAGCCAAGATAGGAGCAGATGAAGCCAAGAAGAATCAAGATCATCACCAAAGGGTCGGAAATAATACCACACCTGAATAGAATTTTGATGGATGCAAGGAGGATTGATCCAGGTGGATATCGGTGGCCACCCACCTTTTCCAACTGGCTCAAAACAGCTTTCTGGCAATTTTGGCAATTTACTATTTTTAGCAGGTTTTAACTTCCGAGGCCATTTTGAGGGCCTAAATGAAGGTTTTTCAAGGTCAAGGTTCTCAATGATAGCCAAAGGTATATTTATCCCCCAAAATGAATCTCCTTGACGATACCTTTCCAACGAGCTATTATACGCCTAAAATGGAGATTGTATGCAAAAGTTACGACCCCGGGAAGTTGATGTACTAACTTACCCAAACAGGACCACATGACTTTTGGCGCTTCATCTCCTAGGGTTAGGTTTTTGGATGTATAGGGTTTTGGGAATTCTTGTTTATTGTAAAAAGGCCTGCAGAGCCTCATTGTAATCATCTTCTTGTGAATGCAAGTAGTCGTCACATCTCTTCTCATAGATAAGCTGCCACCATTCTAGCAAGTCTTTCACTTTGTATTTTTACAGTCTCTGTACATTTATTTGAGTAATAGAAATCGTGTATTACTGTATATCTATGTTTATGGTTGCATATCTGATACATTTTTGTTATATTATTGAATATATGCAATATCTCTATGCATTTCTTTATTATATCTCCACTCTCATTTCGCGCTGAAAATAATTCGGATCAAGGAGACATTTAAGGATGCCATACAAGATATTTTGAAGGAGAACATTGCATCTACTTCAGGAAAAAATCCATAAGATGATGTACTAGTATATGACATGCCTCCATTGTTTTATTATACCAACAAAGATCATCCATGAGAACAAGTAAGTAATCTGAGAAACTTTTTGGGGTCGTGTGTGAAGTTGGTGAATGATAAAAACTCTTTACAAGTATTACAAAGTATGTTATAAAAGTGAAATTCTGGGGAAGAGATGATATCATAACATAAAATAGTCAATCAGGTCTGTAAGAAGAGAATAACAAGTAGGGATTTTAGGTTGAATGCAAACATTGGATATTTTAATATGAGTGATATCATACTAGACTTAGGGTCTAAAGTAAATGTTCTGCCTAAGAATACATGGGAAGTTATGGGGGAACCTATACTGGGGTATTAACCTATTCATTTGAATATATAAAATTAGCATAGAGTGGTACCAATTGGTAGATTGAATGGGATACCAATAGATCTATATGGTGTGCACAACATGGAAAACTTTGAAGTTATTGACATAGTTGATAACACTACACCCTATCCATCATTGTTGGGACTGGATTGGGAATTTGATAATCAGAATATCATCAATTTGAAGACCAGGAAGATGATATTTGAATTAGGATGATATAGATTTATTTCATCATTAGATCTTTCAGAAGGAGGAAAATATGTTGAACCTGCGATGGACAATTTCATTATAGAAGACATAAACCAGTTGTATTTAACTATTGTGTGAGAAGAAAATTGCATCAACCCAACAGCAGATGGAATGCTCAGTTGAAGAAGCATTAGTTTGTGTGCATCGGATTCAAATACAATTCTGGAGAATTGGTAGTAGTGGTTTCATGAGCTATCTACCTGAATATGTGAAAGGATGACCCACGCATTAAGATGGGTTGGTATAGAGGTAAGAGAACCTCCTACCTTTTATGATCAGAATGATTTAGAAGAATTTTTAATGAATTTTAAGTTAGAATTAGTGGAAAATAAAAGGTTAACAGTATTATATATGGCCTTGAAATCAACCCTTGCATCAAGGTAGAGTACACATAAATAGAATATCAATAATGGGTATCAATGCAATAGGTTATTGTGCATCAGATTTGGCGCAGAGAAGGAGAATATACATGTGGAGAAGTATGATGGAATTGGACAAATCAGAGAACATGTAGAAAAATGTATAATTCAATGGATATTAGTACCCCCAGAGGAGTGGCCACACCACTTTATTCATACATTGGAAGGAATCCCAAGGAATTGGTACACATAATTGGAACAGCGTAGGGAAACTGCAAATTGGGAGGAGATGCAGCAGAATTTTGTGATTACATTTTTCTTTGAACATGAGAGTCTAGAGATAGATATAGCACTGAAGGTGGTAAGAGATGGGATTTTTGAAGAACTTGAAGTGGAGATCGTGATAGCTTATCAAAAACAGAAGAGACAAATAGTTAGACAGATTCTACAATGTTATCATGTCGCAGAAGAAGAAGACCCAGTAGAAGAAAACTTGTGCAATATATAGATTACAGAATTTGAAGGGGAAACAGAAATAGAAGGTCCACAGTTAGACTCAAAATATTATTTTGTACCTCTGAATATAAAGAAGGTAAATATTGGAACAACATAAAACCCAAAGATTGCAATTATTAGAGACTATTGAGATAATCAGACAATAGAAAGAATAACAGAGTTACTACGTGAGTATAGTGACATATTTCAAGTGATGTTCTCAAATATGAAAGGGGTTGTAGGATAAATTGGAGAGATGAAGATCCCTTTGAATCCAGATGCCAAACCAATAAGATAGAGACCTTACATGTTGAATATAGTGTACAAGTAGAAAGTGAAGGTAGAAATTGATAAGATGTTAAAGGTTGGTGTCATAGAACCTGTGGAAGAATCTGAATGGATTAGCCCTATGGTAGTGCAGGAGAAGAATCAAGGGGGAATAAGGATCTATGTAGACTTGAGGAAGTTGAATGATGTTTTTCTGCATGATACCTTCCCTACCCCATTTACGGATGAAGTATTGGAGAATGTAGGAGGAAAAGAAGCTTATTTATTTACTGATGGATTTTCAAGATATCACCATATCAAGATAGCACCAAAAGATCGACATAAGACTACATTTTCTATAGAATGGGGGTCATATCAGTATCTCAGTATAAGTTTTTGGAATTTTATTTGGATGATTGGATAGTGTTTATTTTATTGAAGGATCATGTTGAAGTATTAAGATTGATGTTAGACAAGTGTAGATAGTGTCAAATTTCATTGAATATTAAGAAATGCATTTTCAGCACACCATTTGAAAATTTTTTAGGGCATGTGGTGTGTAAACAAGGTTTGTTGGTGGATCCTTCCAAACTTGTTTTCATAGTTAATTTACCACCACCTAAGTCAGTGTGCCAATTAAAATATACACTTGGTCATACAAGGTATTATAGAAATTTTATAAGGGGATATGCACAGATTATTGCGCCGATGGAAAAATTGTTGAATAAGGACATTAAATATTAGTGGAATGATGAGTGCCAATAGAGTTTGTAC
>SNQJ01S0176716.1:0-13617 GCA_010110895.2 Picea sitchensis | reverse complement strand
TAGTATTTGAAAAAACTTGGTCATCTAGTTCCCTGACTCCTGGGACACTCTGAGGCATAAAGTTTGGAAAATATTCCCAATGAATTTTTTTATAGAGATCACCCTAAGGTGGAAGGAGTACCTTATATGCAGTGCTTGCCTCTGTATCTCTGAATTTTGGTGTTTGAACAAATTGCTTCTTGGTTGATATTCGAATCACAGTTTCTACTTTCGGTGCAAATTCCAACTCTCTTGCTACTGCTGGACTCGATCCTTCACAAACTTCTGACTATTTCCCTTTAATTTTCCTCGATGAGCATTTGGTTACTAAACTTCGAGGAGGAATATTTCCTGCATGAGAACACCACTATGAGTCGTAAGCGATTATAGAAAATAACAAAAAAATTAGTGATGTATAACACCCTAAAAACAATTCTCAATAGAATTTTAGCTTCTTTGCAGATAAACCTGGTCTTACTAGTGTTTCCATGAATCGATTGTAGGGAAGGCTCCTTAGTGGAATTTTTCTCCTTCTCTTGATAGAAAATAAAGTTCCTTGAACAAAATGAAGAATTTGAAATGAAATGGCATTACAGATTCAAATTTCTATATCCCAAAAACTTACCTTGTCACGTCTAGTATTTAATTGGAGGGTGTACACCATGATCTTTGTAATCTTTAGAAATCAAAATAGGATCCATGCCACTCTTGGGAGTTAATGTATTGCGAGTTGACAACATGGAGGTTTGTGGTTCCTAGTTCATCGATGATTTCAGATTTTTGAATTTATTGACGCGCAATATCAAGGATCAGGACTATTCGTTAAGTGTCATTTTATTTTGACAACATCTTGCCTACGCCAATGACCATTTAGCGAGGGATCCTTAAAAAAGTAATTCATGCATCACGAATTTTGAGGGGAACGACACAACAAGAAAAAACTACATTTCATGTTCATTGGTGACCCTAACCTTTGAATTAAAATTTCTCGAATTGTAATCAAACCTAGTGGTAATCCTCTGCACAAGTTATTTTAGACAACCTCCATCCAATGACCATATCTGTGTTTAAAGGATGGACGACTTCGACTGACCCAAAAAGGAAACAGACAATCCATATCTCTCTGTAGTAACAACTTTGAAAAACACATGTATGTTAAGTGATTCTTTATGTTTAGAACTTTCTGATGGCCTATGTGTGCATCGACATCGATGATTCACTATGACCCTTACACTCTTCTCTTATTGGTAGAAAAAAAATCCTATGTCTGCCTTCATTACTGTACAAAATGACGTAGATGTGATGACGTGGAATCTAAGTTTCAAAGGATGATGTGTAAGATGTCATGATGGTACGAGTATTATACGTGGCCAGACATGTGGCAAGTGAGGAAGGTGACATGGCCAACCTAGTCATCAAAACAAACACTACTTGGTGGTAAACATCAATGGTTGAGTTTTTCCCTTATACCTGATCGACGAATAAGATTGATTTCTTGGTTCTCATAATTAATTGACATCGGGAGAACTCTACCTTTTTGTGCTGGGCTTACATAGAGTTTTGACGACGCCGATCGTCTATCGATGATTGGTTGAATCCTTTGACTCCTTAAAATCCTAACACAGTTTTCCGATGACTGATGGCTTATCGACGATCGAAGAAATTTGTTCCACTTAAAAATTTGTGTAGATTTCCCTCGATTCCAATTATAGACACTTCTTTTAGACTTCATTTTCTCCATCCCTCGATGAGTTCATTGAATTTTCTTGGAAAAGGTTGTGATTTGCTCAATTTTTTCAATTCCTTTCTCGATAAAAAACATGATTTTTTTTTGTGTATTTTCTTGATATTTTAAATGCAAGGAAAACAAAGGAAAAAATGCATAAATTTAACAAAGGATAAATATGCAACCTATGTAAATCCAAAAGAAGGTGTAAAATAATTAAAAGGAAAAGTGGTACCCAAAAATTGAAAGATTTTAAGGGTTTGTTGAGGACTCAAAAAAATGAAATAAATCAGAGAGAGATTTCCAATGAGATAAACTATTCACAAAACACAACTCATATGAGAAAGTTACAACTGAAGCCGTGCAACACAAATTTCAGTACTAGTTTACTTCTGAAGGGAATAAATCCTTGATTAGAAGTCATTTTGAGGAACATGAGAAGTCAATCGAAATTTCATGAACCATAGAATACATATATGGATCCATATTGATTTTTTTTCTAAAAGTGTATAGGATGAGAAGGAATATTCTTGTATAATTCACTGCAAAAAGGGGAAAACAACCAAAATTTCAGCATGTTGTAACTAACAACTTGGATGTTGGATGAAGGTGAAACTTGGTGAGATTTCTCAAAATATGGGCATGAGGAAACCCAATTGGGTTTCTATCAAAGTTATGAAATATTGGGTGTTCAGAATTAAGTTCACTAGATGAAGAGTGCACTTAAAGGACATAATTGTGCATAATTTTATGGAATTGTTGAATTATTGTGTCTAACAAATCCTATTGCATGGACATTTTGCATAATTACGAGCACAGAAAAAACAAAGAAGGAAAAACCGAGAGACTAGAAACATGGAAGATGCACAACGAACCTATAAACATGAAGATGAAGTAAGGGGGTTGTATTTATATTAGATGAGTGGACTGACCTGGGTTATACCTTAGTTCTCCAAAAAAACTGTAGAAACCATCAGCCCTCCTGGAGACCAGAAGAAAACATTGCGCACAGAGTGAACAATGCAGTCTCACCCGAGATGGTTTATGGGTGGCTAGATGACCCAAATGTTTGAAATCATGGAAGGGATGGTGCTCATGGGGATGTTAGGCATATTACTCTACTTCATCAATCATCATCATATCTACCATACCATCATTTAGATCTACCATTCATTTAACCTTGAACATTCATTCTGTAGAACATAACATAACTAATCTAGTGCGTTCTGTGAATTAACCTTAACTGATTCATTCATTTATCCATTCATTCATCATAAATCATTGCAAAGCATAAAGAACACATGCCACACATTAACACACTATTTACTGTGGTTCACCCCCCTTGGGCTACGTCCACAAATATTTATCTTCCTTATTATTCATCTTCAATTCTCTGCGCTGTGCACATTACATCATAAATATTTCTATGTGAGGCTGACCAATGTCACACCAAGCTCCACGACTTGTGACCTGACCCTCAGTTACAACTTCAAAAAAGACTCATGTCCAAAACTAACTCTACGATCTTACTATGCAAAAAGTACTCTAACTCTTTTCACTCGCTAGATACTAGATGGTCTCATCAGATATTGCAATGCTTAATTATACTACAAAATGGGTAAAAACCCTTGCAATAAGGACCCAAAACCCTAACCCTAAGTGGATTAGGCTTTTCCACTTTACAACCTCTTGCGTGTAACTGGTCCATGACCCAACCGTTTCCTTATCGTGCTATCCTGCCTTTGACCTTTCTCTTCCTTGAGCTGCTTCCCTTGATTCTCAACGTGCTGCTTCTGGATGTCTTTTGGCGCATTGCTTTTCCTTCTTTCCTAGCACGTGCTCCAACTATCCTCCAAAAATGACGTGCATTTCCCCAAAATAGCCTACTCCAACATGCTCCCAACACTTACCTGTGGCTTGTCCCGAGCCACTCAGGTAGTGTTTTCTT
Organism: Picea sitchensis; assembly: GCA_010110895.2. Taxonomy (NCBI): domain Eukaryota; kingdom Viridiplantae; phylum Streptophyta; class Pinopsida; order Pinales; family Pinaceae; genus Picea; species Picea sitchensis. The sequence goes on along the minus strand of SNQJ01S0176716.1, from coordinate 9,964 downwards.
CTTTGACATACTTCTCCAACTCCTGGAATCTACCTGAAATCTCTTCAGCACGAGTCCTCACCTGTGCGTTCTTCTCTGCAATAGAGTCCATAGTCTACATAGTGACATGTTCTTTTAGTATTTATTCAGCTTCCAACTTAAGTTTTTTCTTCTGTCCCTTGGCTGTATCCATCTCTATCAACATATTCTCTGCATCTTCCTGCAATTACTCTAGCTGAGCCTGCCTCAATTGCTTCTTTGTTTTCACATTCTTCAATTCTTCCTATAAATTATTTAAATATTGAGTGATCCTTAGCCTATCATGTATGTTCATTTCCTTCTAATTTTTCTCCAAATCCTGCGTAGCTGTGTTGAATCTTTCCTCTTTTTGTTCCAATTCCTGCAACTTTTCATCCTCCTCTAATATTGTCCATAGTTGCGCACTTTTGTCATATAACTCTGTAATTTCCTTAATACTTTGCACTATGTTCTCCATGTTCCCTACCACCTCCTTCTCTCTATGTGTTCTAACTTCTGGTGGCATGCTTGGTTTCAAGAGTTCCATCAAGTCCGTGATATGGCTCTTATAGTTATCCAGGGATTGTGCTATTATTCCAATATTCTCTTCTGTTTGTAAGTGCTCCCCTTCTTGTGCGCTAGCCAAAATTTCCTTGAATATATCCTCTACGCACTGCTCTATATATCCAATGCGCTACTTTTTCTCGTCCTTTTCAACCTATACCTCATTGAGATTTATCTTTAGTGTGTCCCTTATGTCATTAGATACTTGTAAATCCATTGCATCTGCATGAGCTCTTGATTGGATCTCTTGTGCTACACTAACTTGCCATTTGTACAATGCTTTAGTGGGGACCTTGGAAAATTCCAAGTCCAAGTGGTTAGTATCCTTTAGCTATTTATGCACTGTCTCCTTTTCCATCTGCAACATATCCCGAGTGATAGAAAAATTCTCACTTCCTAATACTATAATTTGGATTGTCTCCTGCGTGGGGATTGTTTCTTCTTGAGTAGTATGTTGTGGCTGTGCCTTTTCATTCTACTGTATTTCATTCAATTGTAGTTGTGCCAAAGTTTCCTTAACTTCTAAAAAATTATTTATGATATCTCTCTTTTCTTCTCAACATCATCCCATGACTCTGTTGTGTGGTCCTGTACTTTTTTCGCAACCAAATCTGCGTCATCTTTTGTCAATGTCAGCTTCGGGACGCTTTTGTGCACCTTCATCTTATTTATCTAGCCTGCTTCCTGTAGCACTGTCCTCTTCATTGGTAGGTTTTCTATCTGCACTGAATTTGTAGGTACTTCTATGTCCAAGATATCTCCTCCTCCTTCTAGTTCCTCCTGCATAAGAACAATTGTTTCCTTCTATTTGGTTCGATTAATATCCTTTTTTTGTGCTCCTTCATTAGTCACTTTGACGTGATCCTTCTTATGCGTTGCTGGATTTTGAGTAGCCTTTTTTCTATGTTTTCTTATTGCCTCACTTCCTCTTGTATCCTTTGCACACTCAACAACCTTCCTTGTATTAGCTACTGGACTATTCGATTTCTGTGACGTGCCAACTTCTATTGGCTATTTTCCTTTTTGTCCCTTCTTTGAGGTCACTGGTACCTTCCAATCATTTGGCCAATATTTCATATCCCATTAGACTTTCTCTCTAGTGATAAAGTACCTCATATGAAACCAATTATTATTTGGGTCCCTTTTGGCTTGAATCCATACATTATTCTTTGATACCTAATTTTTTTCTATATCCTTGTGTTCCTCCACCACTTCTGGTGGTATCCTCCATGTCTCAACCACCTTTTCCTATATTTCATCAAAATACATCGCAAATATACTAAAGTTGGACTTCCTTTATTTTCTGATTGAAGTGTGCCACATTAATGCTGCATATTGTGCTGCCTGACACTTTTCTATCCATTGACAAAACATGCTGTATTTGGGGTGTCTCCAACCTACCAATTCTATAAGTATGATCATCCATGAATAATGGAAATTTGTGCCTAAGTATTGTGCATATTTTCAATCATCCAAAAATAAGTTCAATAAGAATGGACTCCAGCTAAGTAAAGTCCCCTTCACGCACTGCGCAACTGCTGTTATCACCCCTGCTGGTGCTTCTTCCTTGCGACACTTCCTCAATAATTTGCATGCAATTAGATTAGTTTCTGGTATCTTGTCCCAGGTTCACTGATCTTGTTAATTATAATTCCCCGGGGTTGTCTTACTATTCCATATGTCTTATTCATTTCCTCTACCACGGTCTTCTCCTTAGTTTTTTCATCCAGATATTTCTTAGGCTTCTCTCCATCAGTTGGAAGACCTACGATTGCTGCAATCACATCGACATCGATTGATATTGGTATGTACATCCACATAATACCCCCATGTACTAATACCAAAAATTATTTGACACAATTATTCACATCCTTGCCTCGTCCAAAATGAAATATTTCCAATAGGTTCATTATCCATGTGTTGTACAACCCTGTAATCTACTGCTTTGGTTCTAATATTTGAACACCATATGAAATTATCCCTTTTCTTTCCATATATCCTACGACTAAAATTCAAGGAATTTATCTCTGTCTTCTACGTCATGGTCTACATACCTCAGTTTTTCTACACATCCTAAAATGTTAGGAAGGATTGTCACTTCTTCTGGTATGCACGGTAGTGCTATTGTGACTTCTACCTTCTTGCGCAACAACCTATGTATTGGCTGTTTCCCATTTCTCTTTTTTGTCGTGGGGGATGTCCCTGCCTCCTGGTGCACATCCTCTTCTTCCTCTGCACTTGAATTTGGTTCACCTGTAACATCTTCCACTTGCACCTGTTCGTCTGTTTGCGATGTTGTCTCTATGACATGTTGTTTGTCTACTTCGGCATGTGCCCTAGGCTCTTCTAATTATGTTCTTTCATCATATTCCCCATTTGTCTGCTGCGATGCTCACAAACCTAGCTACTGTGTATGGTTATGTGGTCTAGTGGGTTTTTTTCCTTCAACCCTTGGATCCACATCCATCTATTTTGTGACTGGCTCCTGTTCTTCAACAAGTGTTGGGATAACTGGTTCCTCAATGGGTGATGCAAACACATCCACATCGAAAATTCATTCTTGCTGAATAAGGTTTTCTACCTCTACAACTACTTGTTTTGTAGACTTCGCAACACTTCATGTGTTTCTCGTGACTCCACTAGGAGCTCCGACCTTCGGTGGTTCCATTCTGCTAAATATTAAAGGCATTGATCTGAATCCTTGCTTAACCTACTCAAAATTACTTACTCATGCTTAGATTTCTCTCCTTATCTATTGTATTCTCTAAGTCACAATGAGGCTTACCTTGCAAGTTTCCTGCTTTTATAAGGTCTGTCATAAATTCTCTATCATATCCGATTTTTGCATTGACCGCCTTTTTCTTTTTCCACCACTTTCTATTTTGGTGCGTTGCGTTCATATTTTTATGTTGCACAGTGTCTTCAGTTTCTTTCATACCACTTCCTAACTTCTATTGTTCCCTGTATCCTTCCACTACATGTCTACTACTTATCCATCTACTTATTTTTTTCTTTTTCTCATTTTTCTATTTTTTTCCCCTTTTTCTTCTTTTAACTCCTACTATATATAATATGTACAAGTTTACTCTTCTGCGCAAAAACTACTGAGGTTTGTTGGGTCGAATTTCCCTATAAAGATTTAGTCAACTACCATTCACCAAACCTTGAATCTCCTTGCCTGTTAAATCCTGTATCTGCACAACACCTCCATCTGTGACATAATTTATCTCATATGGCCCTAACCAGTGCATCCTAAACTTCCCTGGGTGCTGCAAATATTTACTGTCATAGAGGAGCACCAGATTTCCTTCCTTAATGTGTTTCTTCTTAATATTTGTGTCATGCTAAGGTTTATCCTTTACTTTATTTACTTCTTGGTGGAGACCATCTATGATCCTATCTTCTTTCAGTTCCATAAGTTGAGCCAATATCTCCTGCACTGCGCCTCTTTTAGTCATGTTTGTAATAGCTGTAATGCACAAACTAGGTATCAAGTACTCCAAAAAAACCACTGCTTCCTGTACATACACCAATATGAAAGGTGTCTGCCTTGTAATCTTCTTGCATGTAGTCCTATAATACCATAACACTGTTGGTATCTTCAAATCCCAATCACCCATGTTCACATTACAAATATTGGTTAAGGAATTCTCTAATATCTTGTTAAATGCTTCCACTGTTCCATTATCCCGAGGATGGTATGGAGTGATATTTTGATGATGTATCTCAAATTATTCAGTCATTGTCTGGACAATACTATTGATAAAATGAGTTCCCTGATCACTCATCAAAATTCTAGGGAATCCAAATCTTGTGACTACTTTCTCAAATAATAAGTGCGTTGCAGTCTCTGTGCTAGAATCCTTTACTGTTGTTGCTTTCCATCTGGCTAAATATTTCGTCGTTGTAATGATATACATTTCTCCTGATCTTCCAACTAGTGGATTAATTGGTCCCACAAAATCTACTGCCCACTTTTCAAATACTTTCAAAGTTACATGAGGTCTCAGTGGCATCTCATCCTTCCTGGATGGATTTCCAACCCTTTGATAGGCATCACAATTTTGAAAATACTCCTTTGCATCCTTGTGAACTATTGTCCACCATAATCCTACATGCAATATCTTATACATAGTATCTTTCCATGCATAATGTCCTCCAACTATTCCTTCATGTGATTCTGCTAAGATGATGGGCCATTCATGCTCCATAAAAAATCTCCTAAAAATGTTGTCTGCACCAAGTTTGTATAAATGACCTGCAATCAATTGGTATTATGCAACTCTAACTACCAAATTTTTCTTCTATGCAATATAAAATTCCTTTGGTGCAAATCCTGTACTAAAAAGTTCAATAATGTCAGCAAAATATTCATCAACAATCTGTACTGAAAAGAGTTGTGCATATAGGAAATTGTCCTCCAAACTGCTTGGTTCTTCTCCATTAGTTATCCTAGAAAAATTATATCGCCCTGCATTCGAACTTCTAGGATTCACCACAACTTCAAAATCAAAATCCTGAAACAACAATAGTGATTTGCAAATTCTTCCCCCCAACACTGGCTTATTGACCAAATATCTAAGAGTAGAGTGATCTGTAAACATCTTAAAGTGTTGTCCTAACAAGTAATATATGAAATTATGCAATGCATCTACCATAGCAAATCCTTCTCTTTCTGTTGTGTTGTAATTCTATTTTGAATCTGATAGCTTCCTGCTTGCAAATGCAATAGGTGATCTATATCACATTCTCCTAGATGTTTTAATACTACTCCAAGTGATATTGAAGATGCATCCACATGCACATGAAACTCCTTTGACCAATATGGAAACACAAAAATTGGTGTTGTCACCATTTTCTCCTTCAATATGTACAAACTCTATTGGCACTCATCATTCCACTAATATTTAATGTCCTTATTCAACAATTTTTCCATCGGCGCAATAATCTGTGCATATCCCCTTATAAAATTTCTATAATACCTTGTATGACCAAGTGTATATTTTAATTGGCGCACTGACTTAGGTGGTGGTAAATTAACTATGAAAACAAGTTTGGAAGGATCCACCAACAGACCTTGTTTACACACCACATGCCCTAAACAAATTTTAAATGGTGTGCTGAAAATGCATTTCTTAATATTCAATGAAATTTGACACTATCTACACTTGTCTAACATCAATCTTAATACTTCAACATGATCCTTCAATAAAATAAACACTATCCAATCATCCAAATAAAATTAAAAAAACTTATACTGAGATACTGATATGACCCCCATTCTATAGCAAATGTAGTCTTATGTCGATCTTTTGGTGCTATCTTGATATGGTGATATCTTGAAAATCCATCAGTAAATAAATAAACTTCTTCTCCTCCTACATTATCCAATACTTCATCCGTAAATGGGGTAGGGAAGGTATCATGCAGAAAAACATCATTCAACTTCCTCAAGTCTACATAGATCCTTATTCCCCCTTGATTATTCTCCTGCACTACCATAGGGCTAATCCATTCAGATTCTTCCACAGGTTCTATGACACCAACCTTTAACATCTTATCAATTTCTACCTTCACTTTCTACTTGTACACTACATTCAACATGTAAGGTCTCTATCTTATTGGTTTGGCATCTGGATTCAAAGGGATCTTCATCTCTCCAATTTATCCTACAACCCCTTTCATATTTGATAACATCACTTGAAATATGTCACTATACTCACGTAGTAACTCTGTTATTCTTTCTATTGTCTGATTATCCCAATAGTCTCTAATAATTGCAATCTTTGGGTTTTATGATGTTCCAATATTTACCTTCTTTATCTTCATAGGTACAAAATAATATTTTGAGTCTAACTGTGGACCTTCTATTTCTCTTTCCCCTTCAACTTCTGTAATCTGTATATTGCACAAGTTTTCTTCTACTGGGTCTTCTTCTTCTGCGACATGATAACATTGTAGAATCTGTCTAACTATTTGTCTCTTCTGTTTCTGATAAGCTATCACGATCTCCACTTCAAGTTATTCAAAAATCCCATCTCTTACCGCCTTCAATGCTATATCTATCTCTAGACTCTCATGTTCAAAGGAAAATGTAATCACAAAATTCTGCTGCATCTCCTCCCAATTTGCAGTTTCCCTACGCTGTTCCAATTATGTGTACCAATTCCTTGGGATTCCTTCCAATGTATGAATAAAGTGGTTTGGCCACTCCTCTAGGGGTACTAATATCCATTGAATTATACATTTTTCTACATGTTCTCTGATTTGTCCAATTCCATCATACTTCTCCACATGTATATTCTCCTTCTCTGCGCCAAATCTGATGCACAATAATCTATTGCATTGATACCCATTATTGATATTCTATTTATGTGTACTCTACCTTGATGAAAGGGTTGATTTCAAGGCCATATATAATATTGTTAACCTTTTATTTTCCACTAATTCTAACTTAAACTTCATTAAAAATTCTTCTAAATCATTCTGATCATAAAAGGTAGGAGGTTCTCTTACCTCTGTACCAACCCATATTAATGCGTGGGTCATCCTTTCACATCTTCAGGTAGATAGCTCATGAAACCACTACTACCAATTCTCCAGAATTGTATTTGAATCCGATGCACACAAACTAATGCTTCTTCAACTGAGCATTCCATCTGCTGTTGGGTTGATGTAATTTTCTTCTCACACAATAGTTAAATACAACTGGTTTATGTCTTCTATAATGAAATTCTCCATCACAGGCTCAACATATTTTCCTCCTTATGAAGGATCTAATGATGAAATAAATCTATATCATCCTAATTCAAATATCATCTTCTTGGTCTTCAAATTGATGATATTCTGATTATCAAATTCCCAATCTAGTCCCAACAATGATGGATAGGGTGTAGTGTTATCAACTATGTCAATAACTTCAAAGTTTTCCATGTTGTGCACACCATATAGATCTATTGGTATCCCATTCAATGTACCAATTGGTACCACTCTATGCTAATTTTCTATATTCAAATGAATAGGTTAATACCCCAGTATAGGTTCCCCCATAACTTCCCATGTCTTCTTAGGCAGAACATTTACTTTAGACCCTAAGTCTAGTATGATATCACTCATATTAAAATATCCAATGTTTACATTCAACCTAAAATCCCTACTTGTTATTCTCTTCTTACAGACCTGATTGACTATTTTATGTTATGATATCATCTCTTCCCTAGAATTTCACTTTTATAACATACTTTGTAATACTTGTAAAGAGTTTTTATCATTCACCAACTTCACACGCGACCCCAAAAAGTTTCTCAGATTACTTACTTATTCTCATGGATGATCTTTGTTGGTATAATAAAACAATGGAGGCATGCCATATACTGGTACATCATCTTATGGATTTTTTCCTGAAGTAGATGCAATGTTCTCCTTCAAAATATCTTGTATGGCATCCTTAAATGTCTCCTTGATCCGGATTATTTTCACCGCGAAATGAGAGTGGAGATATAATAAAGAAATGCATAGAGATATTGCATATATTCAATAATACAACATAAATGTATCAGAGATGCAACCATAAACACAGATATACAGTAATACACGATTTCTATTACTCAAATAAATGTACAGAGACTATAAAAATACAAAGTGAAAGACTTGCTAGAATGGTGGCAGCTTATCTATGAGAAGAGATGTGACGACTACTTGAATTCACAAGAAGATGATTACAATGAGGCTCTGCAGGCATTTTTACAATAAACAAGAATTCCAAAAACCCTAGACATCCAAAAACCTAACCCTAGGAGATGAAGCGCCAAAAGTCACGTGGTCCCGTTTGGGTAAGTTAGTACATCAACTTCCCGGGGTCGTAACTTTTGCATACAATCTCCATTTTAGGCGTATAATAGCTTGTTGGAAAGGTATCTTCAAGGAGATTAATTTTGGGGGATAAATATACCTTTGGATATCATTGAGAACCTTGACCTTGAAAAACCTTCATTTAGGCCCTCAAAATGGCCTCGGAAGTTAAAACCTGCTAAAAATAGTAAATTACCAAAATTGCCAGAAAGCTGTTTTGAGCCAGTTGGAAAAGGTGGGTGGCCACCGATATCCACCTGGATCAATCCTTCTCCTTGCATCCATCAAAATTCTATTCAGGTGTGGTATTATTTCCGACCCTTTGGTGATGATCTTGATTCTTCTTGGCTGCATCTGCTCCTATCTTGGCTCCACCTCTAGTCACTATATTTATCTTCTTCCCATCCTCTTCTTTGATTTCCACAACAATCCATTGGACATTATGATAGTTCTGGTTCCTTTTTTCCTATATCTTTACAATAAGTGTCAGACATTCTTCTGTGTCATGATTTGTTGCATGACAATACATACATGTCGCAGGTGGCTGTGGACAATCTCTTGCATAGTGTCAAGGTTTGTAACAATTGTGATAAACTATTGGTCCTCTACCTCCTCCAAATCCTCATCCTCCACAACCTCCTCTGTTTCTCTGATTTTCTCCACATGGTGTATTACACCGTGGTTCCTAATTATACTGTGGCTAGGAATTATTATACCGCAGTTGCACTATAAATGACTGCACATTGTTATACTATGGTGGTGCTACACACTGTTGTGCATTATTATATTGTGTTTGTGCTGTACAATTCTACATATTATTATACCGTGGTTGCTTCATTTTGTCCTGTCATTAATTCAACCTGCACCCTATAAGTATCTGATGTCCTCTCCTTCATTATTTCCAAAGTTATGTAGCCCTTTTCTTCATGCCCAACTAACTTGCAAAAATTATAAAATGTTGTCTTGGGAACCGTTTGATACTTATGCATCATGGGAGAATGATAGGGATCATGTCCATTTGTTCTACATATCTCACACCATGGTCCTCATTTGGGTAAAGGATTTGGAATTATTGTCCCCAAGTACCACGCAAAGGTTGGGCACTCATTCTTATGATGTCCTTCTATTCTGCATAATGTGCACTAGACATATTCCCTCTTTTCCTTTCCCTTATTTTGATTCAAATGAAATATCGGGTTCTTCAGATCTACTCTCAACTCTTCCATAGATGGATCTGTATTCTTATACTAATTTCCCTCCAATTGCAAGGTTGCTTGCAAGGCTGCTTGCAAGGCCTCAACTTGAGTTTGAAACTTTTGCTACCTCAATGGATACTTCAAATGTGGCAATAAAGAATTAACAAAAAAATGTATATGTTGCATGTCTGTAATATGATACTTCAAATTAATTTTTTCTCTTTTGAACTTCTGATCAACCTTCTAAACTAAATCACATGGCTTCTGTTTAATCTCTATCATCTCATTCATGAATTGAACCTCTAAACTAGGTCACTAAAATTCATTGATCGATGCCTTCTTCACATTTGTGACAT